>JBBPUG010000521.1:0-20653 GCA_038094535.1 Tubosaeta aff. alveolata | reverse complement strand
GTACAACTCATCCAGAGGCCCGGCGGTTCCTCCCTCGTCTCCGTGCAACAGTAATTCGACTTGAGCGCGGGGATTGACTCCGACCTGGTCTCGAATAAACTTGCACGCAGTGGCAGACCACTGGAATAGATGCTGCGAATGATGAACAAGTAGTTGACACCACTTGCCATTTGGCCAAGACTGTTTGAGTTCCTTAAGCCGATCAAGGGAATGATGAAGGAACCGTTCGATATCGCCATCGACAATCGCTTGCGGGATGTCACCCATTTGTTTATGCACAATGTGAGAGCCAGGTGGAAATGCATCAAGGATATCGCTCTCTGGTCGAGCCGTGATCAGGAAACGGAGATTCGATGGGAGTGTGTTATTAGAAATATGCTCCGAGATCGCTCCCAGAAGGACTTGGCGATTCGTTCGATCACCACTTTCGTCTAGGGCATCAATGATCACTACCATCTGCGGTCCGACTAACTTCCCCTTGCTAGGTTCGATGATGAACTCCTCCAACTGCTCCAAAGGCGATTTCGACGTCCGTCTCCTTCGATTGTCTTTCACGGTTTTCCAAAGCGCAGACTTGTACTCTGGGTTGTGGTCGCAAAGATCTCGCCTGATAGTGCTGAAAGCCTGAACAGGTTCGAAGGATTACGACTCTTGACATCGCTGCTCATGAAGCAATACGACGACGCTAGCCTCTCTTGTCCATCAAACAGCCACGCAATCAAATGAGCTACTGCAGACTTGCCCGAACCAGCAACCCCGGTGAGGAGGCACACACGTGGCACATTTTCTGCGGGATTACTCAGAACGTCACAATTCACAAATCTCCTGAAGGAGTGACACCCGAGTTCCAGGCAAGCATCCTTTTTCCCGCATGTATCCAGCCTCAGCATACGGCATGTCGTTCAAGTCGATTGTCTCCGCTGCATTCCACATTTATGAGTGCTCCACTATACTCCAGAGAGGCCCAAGCTTACCGATGTCCAGTACCACGTCTGCCATGTGAACGACAGTAATTCCTGTCTGGAGCGCGACATCCTTCAAGAATGCATCCTTCATATCATATAACTTGCTCTCATAGGCAGCGATTGTGTCATCAATACGGGAGATTGTGTACTTGGCGGTGCGAATCCCTAGATATAGATCAGTCACGATCGTCGCGAATCGGGCTACGACTGACAGAAGCTGTTTGGTTTGGTGTAGTCGATGATGAAGCTACCGCACTCCGTTACCTGCCGGAGTAGAAGTGTGATGGACTTCTCGTGTTTCTTGATTTTCTTCAATTGTTCTGCGTCGTCGAGGAATGTAAAGACATCCTTCATCGCGCCTGCTAAACGAATGATCCGCTCATCCCGATTCTTCTGGTTTATGAGTACCTGCATAAACAGATCAGGGATGGCACGATTTGTATGGGATAGACACACGTTATTTGCAGCCGATATAACAGACCAAGCCAAGGACGCATACGGATGAACCTAAGGTTTAGAAAGTGAGCGAGCGAAGAGAGAAGATAGACACTAGTTACCGATGCAATGTCGGTCACGATCTTGTTAAACAGCTCCAACCGCTTTAAGAGGACACCCCATGTGGTCTCGAATGTCTGCACCTCTGTGACGATGCTTGTGCCGGCGTAGAGAGCCGATGCAACATGGTCAACAGCCATGGGAGTGGGAGCGAGTACGCTTGTCGCTTCTGTTGCCTGACTGACAGCGCCAATAGCTTGGAGCTCGTCTGCAGTGCGACCGCTGGGTCGCTGAGCAGTAAAGATAAACTTGATGGTAATCTGAGCAAGGTCGGACCCGTCAGAGGTATCCTTGCGAAGACGTTCTTCGAATGCTGATCGCGAAGATCGCGTCAGCGAAACATGCCCCACAAAGATCACTCGTACCGTCATTATTCAATTTTCCTGTGATCTCCTTGATCGTGTAGGAGAGAACCCCAACGAGTTCAGATTCCTTGAAACGCATGATGCTTCTGGTAAGCTTTTACGAGCAGGGTGGATGTATCGACTCCATCCCTGACAATATTCCGTGCCCGGGGTGCCATCGTGTTCGGGAACTCGACTGCCAGCCCAAAGCTCTGTCGGCCATTGGCTCTCTTGGGCTTGGCAGCCTCCTCCACCTGCTTCTGGGCATCGCGCTCTTGTTCACCCAGGGCACGGTCGTGGGTGCCTGCAAGCTGCTCAGACGACGTGCCCTCTCGCTGGAGGGAGCCCGTTGGGTGCCTCACCGCTGTCATTCGACGCCATGCTCTTCGTGCTGAGCGGACCGGTGCCTGTGCCGCTGCTGGACGGAGCCTGCGAGGGTAGCTCGGCGTCTTCTGGACCCACCCAGGTCTGCTCTCCGGCCGCGCGCCATGTCTCGCACCTCGCACCTCGCACTGAATGGACTAGATAGATCATTCAGTTTCCCCGTCCGAAAACGTCAAGGAAGCCACTTACACATGAGACTGCTCGGCGGTGGGCCGCCTTCCTTTCTCAAGACGGCGCGATGGTTGGAAGTTTGGTGCTCATCACTGAAAAACTTTCACGGCGTTTGTGCCCTCAAAGGTGTTGTTCTTCCGCGCTGTCTCTGTCGCTGTCTCCCCATCGCACTCGTCGTCGACCCGTTCAGAACCGCCTTGGGCGGCGGGCCAGATATGGACAGGCGCTTCTTGCCAGGGCGTCGCAGGCCGCTCCGACCCCAACCCCGACGCCGCCGCCTTTGTCAACCTCTGCCGAGTAAGTAGACTAATTTGATGTAGATGGTGCGCAAGTATACCTGGTAGTAGTCTTGTCCCTGCTATAAATTTTGCCAGCTAGCTTGCAGACGCGCTTCAAGTTGGTTTGCGCGTCAAATGTCTCTCATCCTAAAGTGTCTCGCATTTTTTTGGCCGCATACTATATCCACGCTACACTCCACACGGCGACGTCGACGGGTGCACCCACCGTGACATACTCCACCTCAGCAGCCAGTCTCCCTCTTAGCGCATTATTGCTTTCGCAATACCCTCTTCCCCCGTCCGGTCATGGTGCATCGGCCAAATATTTTGTCCAGGCACAGTAAGTCCAGCATGTTCTCTTGCTCGAGGGACGTATCTTTCATGTTACGGACGAGTTCGTCATTCGTAACATGACAGATACTGCAAACCGTGAACCTCGTCAGGTGTATTCAGACCAGAAGACGATCGTGGACAAACCCACGCGGGTATCTTCGCAACAGGTCCTCGCCGAGTTTGCCGCGTTCAACCTCTCCAACGTGACCGAAGGCGGTATCGTCCATTTCGAGGACGCGTACTTTCTGGGAGAGGGTCTCGAGATCGGCGGCGTCGGGCTGACCGGGTTCGATCCCGACCCACCCTTCTTGAAGCATGTCCAGGACCCGTTGTTGCGGGCGTTTGCGTGAGTCATACACGGATACTGGCCTGAGCCCGTGCGGACTGTCAATCGCTCTGCGTTGTGCGATACATACCCCGGAGGGACGTGCGAGAGCACCTCTCTTCCGCTGAATTACAGTTTCGTCGCTCTAGGAGGACGTTTCCGAGAACAGTGTTGGGATTTCTGAATAGTCGTATGTGTCAAGTCGAGCTGATGCGTTCCTTACAGAATATTGGGACAGTTATTGGATCATCCAGGGCCTACTGAAATCGGAGCTTTAAACCACCGTCAAAGACACGTCGGAGAACTTTATGGACGGGATACAGGATTAGGGCTTGGTACCGAACGGAGGGCATACTTGTTGTGGGCGTGCTTGTTTCTCGCGGCGGCCGTTGGTGAACTTACGTGGATAGATCTGAACCGTTCCCAGCCCCACTCTTCGTCCACGACTCAAGCATGCTTGTATGGAGTAGGATCTGATTTATCGTTTAGATGCTTTCTGACTATCTGACACAGGTGATACATCCACTCTTGAGCGTGGTTTACGTAGCGCTGAGGTATGCGTACTGTTGTCCTGGTCTTCCCCTGCAGTACCCATGAATATACTTTAAGCGGAACTTGAGTGGTTGCGCAATAACCAGACGGTTCAAGTGAAGACCTATTCGATGGCTCGTTCTGCAGTTACGAACAGCACACCGCGCCCAGAGTCGTGCCTTGGCGATTATCAGACCATCCACGATGGGTTGCCACCTTTGAGTGACTCTGAGGCTGCTGAGCCGTACTGTGAATTCGCGTCTGGAGCTAAGGCGGGCTGGGGCTTCAGTACTCAGTTCCCGGTTCGAGCGGGGGATAACGACGCGAACGTGAACGACGCGAGATCGTGCGAATTGATCTCTATGCCCGTGAGCGTCACCATCGGCGTCTCTTGGAGATCGTCCACGAAGTACGTCGAGGTCATTTCTTCTGCGAGGGGTCGCGCGGGCGGGTAATAAGAGCTGCGTTCGGGGAGTGTGCCCGGTGTCTGACGGACGGGCAGGGCGTCTTCCGCCAAGATATACCCCGTCACGTAGACGGTGGTCACTGCGTTGATGCGGGGCATGAGCTTTTGTGCGGCGGGCCCGACGAGGTTGTGCGCATCGCCCGTCAGATACAGGATATCTCCTGTCACGAATGAGACGAAAGTGACCCCAGCCGACGGGGTCGCCTCGATGTTTCCGAGAGACGTCAGTAGTCGATTGCCTTGGGGGTGGTGTGAGCGTGGGGCCAATGGCGTTTGCGCGTGATGGACATACCGGAATAGTCTGGAATCACAAGTGTCCGCCCATCGCTAGGTCGTATGCGTGCAAATCCAGGTTTTCCACCCCGTTGGTTCATGCCTACATGCGATGGAAATCCGGTTCGGCATCTTCTTCAGCGCCATAGTACGTCCCAAGGAAGAGGGTGTCTGAGTCATGTATGAACGACACGACGTCTTCAGGCAATCGCTCGTTAAGGGATAGACTGAGACGTCGATAGGGTGTGTATCCAAGGTCGACACGAGATCTCGTACGTTGATGTACTTGGTAGTTTCTGCGTAACATAAGAACGGGTGTCGAGCACGGCCACGTCCGATGGCCTCGTTCACCACCGACCGCACGCCGCACGGAGAGTATGAGGCCGTTGCGTGAGATGCTAGATGTACCCCGCAATCTTGTTCTGCCGGTGAAGGGTCGTCCTCTCACACGCTCGCACTCAGAGTGAGCCCCGGAAAACCCGGGCTGACCGCCTGGGCCAGCGAGGATGGAAGCCCAGGGAGCCAATCGTTGAGTGTGTCGTATACTAGAAAATAGTAGTAGAGGTGGGAATTTCGGGACGCACTCCGATCTTCCCAAGCTGTCAAGTTGGCACCTGCCTGTCATGGGCATCATCAAGTCATTGTCTAGTCGCCGTTCCCCAATCGCCAGTCCAACAGTCGGTGTGTTACCAAGTATTTTTAATATCTGATGAACTTGACTGAACTAATTGACTTGAAGTCAGGTTCTATGTCCTCTGTGGTAACCATGCGGTGCGCGTCTCAGTCGACCCTGAGGCCAATTTTGCCGAGTTGTTTGCGAACCTTCAACAAGATGCCATTGCGTACAGAGTGATCCAGGCCGCCAAAGCCACATACGACGACTGCGCGTTCTACAAGCTCGTGAATCCAGTATTGTTCGTCCAGTCTAAGTTACAGGAAGGCGACGCATTCCTACTTCAGGCTAAGCGAAAATGCGAAGAAATGGGAAATACGTTACTGCTCGAACCTCTAACAACAACAGTTCGCCTGCTAGCAGAACGATTCTCGCCAGACTATGCTTATTTGGTTATTAAGCTTCCTGATTGTAAGTGACTTAGTAGTTTAGGGTCTGCAAGCTCACGTGGAAACTGGATCCTTTTCAGTGTCACAATCGTCGTCGTCCAAAAATGCCATTGAAATGTTGAAACGGGTTCACCCCAGTTTGTTCGAATGTCTACGAGTGACGGCCAATTGTCTCGGACTGTGGACAATAACGGACGTGGAAGTAAATCAGAAAGGTGGCGCTCTCACGCGTGAACTCGCCATGCTTCCACATGCGTTCCGAGAGGTTCATGATACACTGGTGAAGCGACGCTGCTACAAAGTACGTGCCCAGCCTCACAAAATTCTTGACGCTGACCCTGGAACGCCTAGGAAAGCGATGTCACAGGTAATCGGGATTACCTGGTTTTGTGGCAATGGTACAAGGCGCAGTTTGACCTTGTCTTTGAGCCTCTTGGGACCAGTACACCTACACTGGTCGACTTCCGGGAATTTGCTGCATTTTACAATGTTCTCCGAGGCTTCAACAGTGACCTCTGGAGGATTGTTGGCTATGGTGTATCTTCTACTCTCAAAGCCAGCAACTTTGCAGTTCACTTTATCCAACCCCCATTTTTCTCCTTTGTCATTCAAAATTTTAATTATGAACAGTAAGTACTATTCTGCATTTCTGTCATGCACTGACATCCATAATCTCGTAGAGACAAATCATGGGGCTTCCCCATCTTTGTGGAAGCCATAGATTCTCCGAACGCTATTCGGAAGTTCATACCCAGAAACGATTGTATAGTCGTCTCTTCTCGATTTCGGATCCCATTCGTCATATGTGAGATCACTTCGGATAAGCGGGAGAGCGACCGCGCTCGAATGCTTGTTCAAGCCGTAGCCCTCGCGCGCACCGGACAATTTCTCATGCGATCTACGTCGCACAAAAAGTTTTTTGTGGTGGCCATCTATGTAGATGCCAATGTAGTTGTGTCTCGGTATATCGTGATGCAAACCAGAGACGAGAACACTCAGGAACTGGTGAGTGGCCTTAGCTACCTCCAGATACGCGTGTTACTCATAAGAGGTATAGGTCTCCATTCACCGGAAAGACTTTGATCTCAGGGTAGAGGCCCAACAGATATATTTCCTGCGGGAGATGTATAACTTAGCAGCACAGATAGACGTGCTTTCGGGAGAATTGGACTCTTCCAAGAAAAGGCACCTACGTGACATCCATGCGGCCGCGAGTGGAGTCATGTCATTCTCCAATGAGCACAAAACGGACACAACAGACGACATTTCCATGTGTTCGATGACTGGGGAGTCCATTGTGACCGAAGAGTCGCAGGATGGCGATGATCTTGGCGTCTTCGGGGCCGAGGATGTTCAGGACATTTTGTGTCGGATGGATTACAAGGTCGAGTTCGTTCTATACGGGGTAAGAGTGCCTGCTGTCCACAACAAAACGTTCTCACCGGCGCTCGTTCTAGCATCCTCGTCTTGCTGTGATCGTACAAAAGACTGGAGACGTGCGCAAGTACCTCAAGTTTGTCCAAGAAGACGGGGAAGTCGAGATTCTACAATACCTCACAGGAATCCCGTCGTCGTCAAACTACACCATTTCTGGCGTCCAATTTTGGACTGTGGGAGGAGGCACTGTTATCGTCATGCCTGTCGCTGGCGGATGGCTGACCTCGTTGAAGAATCCCAATGAACGACTGTGGTCCGTGGCGCTCCAGCTCGTTGAAGCAGTCGCATTCATGCACGAGCACCACGTTGCCCACATGGACTTGAAGCCTCAGAACATCATTGTCCCGCCAGACGGTGGGCGTCTGTCCATTGTCGATTTCAACGCCTCCATTCGTGTCCGTAACGCGGATACGATGTACAAGGGGGTTGCTGGTACGGAGGGTTATATTGCCCCGGAAGTTACTCAGGGAAAGTACAAACCAATGCTGGCCGATTTGTGGAGCTGCGGTAGAACGTTGGAAGAGGTCTGCGCCGGGTGTCGTCCCTCGGAGGACTGCAAGGTGGTCCTCGAGATATGCAAAAAACTTATGAACCCAGATCCTGAGGCACGCCCAAAGATGTCTGATGTGCTGCAGTGGATGTTGTCAAGACATGGGGACAATCCTCGCTGAACTAACAGTTGTCAACGCAGCGCTCTCCCAACGACGCATATACCTCATTCCCTATCAGCAAGGACTCAGTCGGACGAATTGGAGCATGAAACGTGGGCTGCGAGCCGGGTCGTGACAAAAACCATGAGAGCGTACACAGACAAAAAAAGCATAGATTATATATCAGCATTACAAGACTAGACTACAGATTTTCTGACTCAAAATGTCATGTTTTACACTTCCTGCTTGATCATCAAGTCCAAAATAAAAGAGAGTCAATGAGAGCATACTTCGGTAAACCATGTAGTACGATCATAGTGCCTGAACGTATGGTCAATATGCAAATCCCTCTCGCTTAACATCCCGAGAGTCCACTCCGACGTCCTTCAGTCCAGTGAGGGCCATTTGTTCAAAGCCCTCTGGCCCACACACGTAGACCTGCCTCTCTCGCACGTCCGCTATGTTCAACGCACCCAACGTCTCCTTGTCAAGTCGACCACGGTGGTGTGTCACGTCGACGGTAAAAGTGGCCGGGCTGTCCACCGTCACGGACGAAGACGAAGGCGCTCGAGAGAAGACATGAATAGACAGTTTTCCGAGCCGCCCTTCGACACCGCGTCCCAGAGCACGCCCGACGAGCGGCAGTAGCACGTCGGGCTCGCGGGTCGCCAGCAAGAGAAGGATGTCGTCCTCTCTGCCCTTAAGTCCTGCCAACATGGCGAGGAAGGGTGTCACCCCAATCCCACCTGCGATCCACAGCCACTTTCGGGGGCGAACGTCTTCCCCGGGTACGGACGAACGGGACGCAGGCAAGGTAAATTCGCCAGCTACGCCGACGAGGGGGACGCTCAGCTGCAGGGGCCGCGCGTCCTCGAGGAGCGCTGGGCGAGACTCGGCAAGCTTGCGTGCAATCGTAAACAGCGGCGTGGTGATCGCCCCTCCTGGCTTGTGTCGCATCGTGAGTGAGAAAGAGAGAGAACCAGCAGCGGTGCCTGCGTCCCCACTGGCAGCCCATCGATCGCACCCCGATACCGTCCAGGTGCGTATTCGGTCGTCATTCACGCTCGTCGGGTTTCCGGGCGCCATGTGTTGGTATGCCGCGGCGCCGACAAAGGATTTGAAGTCTAGTATGGCGGCTTGGCCAGGGACGATGTGGAGAGGGGACGACGACGCGAACGTGAACGTCGCGAGGTCGCGCGAAAGCATTTCTATGCGCGTGAGCGTCACCATCGGGGTCTCTTGGAGATCGTCCACAAAGTACGTCGAGGTCAATTCTTCTGCCAGGGGTCGCACGGGCGGGGAATAAGGGCTGCGTTGGGGGAGTGTGCCCGGTATCTGACGGACGGGCAGGGCGTCTTTCACCAGGATATATCCCGTCACGTGGACTGTGGTCACGGCATTGATGCGGGGCATGAGTTTTTGGGCGGCGGGCCCGACGAGGTTGTGCGCATCGCCCGTCAGATACAGGATATCCCCCATCACGAACGAGACAAACGTAACCCCAGCCGACGGGGTCGCCTCGATGTTTCCGAGAGACGTCAGCAATCGATTGTCTTGCGGAACAGGTCAGTGTGGGGCTAATGGCATTTGCGTGATGGACATACCTGAATAGTCTGGAATCACAAGAGTCCGCCCATCGCTAGGTCGTATGCGTGCAAATCCAGGTTTTCCACCCCGTTGGTTCATGCCTACATGCGATGGAAATCGTTCGGCATCTTCTTCGGCCCCATAGTGCGTCCCAAGGAAAAGGGTGTCAGAGTCATGTATGAACGACACGACGTCATCAGGCAATCGCTCGTCGGGGGATAGATCGAGACGTCGATGCACGACACGCGGGTGTGTGTCCGAGGTCGGCACGAGATCTCGCACGTTGATGTACTTGGGGCAGTTTCTGCGTAACGTCACGGGTTCAGAACGGGTGTCAAGCCCAGCGCTGTCACGTACCCAATGGCTTCGTTCACGACCGACCGCACGCGCAGCACGGGGCCGTCTCGTGTGAGATGCTGGATGTACCCCGCAAACTTGTTTCGCCGTCGCGTCGAAAACTCGATCCCGATCCCAGCGACGAGTATACGGTCCCCTGAGGTGGCTGTCACGTTGGCGAGAAAAGGGTCGCCCTCCCACACGCTTGCGTTCAGAGTGAGCTCGCCCAGGTGTCGGCTGGTGGCGAACCCGGGCTGACCGTCCGGGCCAGCGAGGATGGAAACCCAGGGACGGTGCCGGTCGTCGAGCGTGGTGACGGGGATGAACGGCAAGCGGGTCGTATAAAAGACTTGGTGCTGTTCCGACATCTCAGGTTCGAACCATGTCCACGCCTGGGACATGACCCCTGCAAACCCCATCTTGTGCTGGATCGCGCGTTCGCCCTTGTGCCATCCGTTGAGAGGCATTGCGTGCTATTGACGTTCATTCTTTGCCATTGGAACTATAACCCTCGATCACTAAGCAGGACGCTCGACATGACAAATGCCTTACTTACCAGACACTCAGCGCCGTCCCCAATTGGCCATGCCCTCGCCTACGTTTGCACCGACCCATGACGCGGTTCAGCACTGCAGGACAGCCCAATCAAGAGTTCCAAATATGCGAGAGGACATTGGGAATGGACCTTCCCTGTGACCACTGAACAAACATGACCTTGCCATAGTGTGGTGCGCAGCACGTCTTCATACCTCAGCCCCATTTTGTTCCGTGGCGCGCATGGTGTTCAAAGAGAGGAACCGTTGAGCCTTTGGAAGATGAGTAGGAATGGTTTTCATGTCAACCCGGGCGAGTTGGCAGAAGCGGAGATGACGCCACAGTCCATCACGACGGCGGCCACTTCGCCCATGATTGTCTTGTGTGCTCACCTTTGATCTACACCCTCAGTGCCTTCTTTTTCTTTTTGGATGATTTGGATGCGTAGAGTCCCAACGAGGGAAAGAACGCTGGCCAGCGTCGGTAAGCCAGGATCACAAATGCGCTATCCGACTGCCCAAGGATCTCTTGCAGGTATTCGTACATACAGTTGACCAAGAAACGATCAAGTCTATTATTACACCGTATCAAGTCCACGTCGACCGAGAGCAGACAGTGAAAACGATCACCAGAGCGTCACCGCCATCTGACCCGCCAATTTCGAAAACATGCCCAAGGCTTCCATCTCCTCCCCCCGCTTCTCACTCGCATGCGTCCACTTGTGCGACCGTCCGAAATCGATGAGCCGGAAACTCAGCTCGGGGCGGGCCTTCCGTACCAGAGGGAACTCGGTCGGCATGCCCCTCTGCACCAAAAAGTTGCGTGGAAAGACCGACTCGTGGAGCCACCCGGCACGCTGGAATCGGAGAAGCATGCTGATACACTCCTCCTGGTCCTCTGTGGAAAGTGTGTGGGGTTCGATGGGTTGTCCGCAGTGTTCAAGCAGGAGAATGGGCGAGAGATACCGCGATTGACCGTCCTCTTGCACCGGCTTGTAGTAGCCGTAGAATTGTGGTACGAGAGCGTGCACGGGTACAATGGCGCGGAGTTGGGCGACGATAGTGTACCCGCTGTAATGGCGGAAGAAATGATCAGGGAATTGTTGATAGTTGTCCGCTTCCCTCTTGAGATGGCCGTCATGCGGGAGGGAAAGCTTGACAGTAACAGTGAACTTGGTCGTACGTGGGGAAGGACCATGACCTCCGGGTAAGTGTGAATGGTGATGAGTGCAATCCTCGTATGAAAATGGTGGGTTGAGGCGAATCACGGGGACAAGGGAATCATCAGTAGACTTGTCCCCACTCGGGAAATTGAGGATCGCGGTATTATGAGCCTTATTTTTCATAAACGAATCCCAGAACTTTGTTTCGTCGAGTAAGGCCAAGATTCGAGATGGGGGTGCGCCGATCGGGACGACGCAAATGATCTCACGCTCGATGATTTCCCCGTTTGATTCAAGGTTGATTGGATCGTTGGCTGCAGCAAGTTCTGCTTCGGTTGGCTTGCGTCCCGTATGACCCCTTGGCCCCCATGAAGCCGCCCTTAGCAGCTTTTCCCATCGTCCCGTATCCTTCAGCCTCTGAATTTCCTTGTGCGCACTCTCCTCGAAACACTGGGTGCAGATGGTAGGGCTGACGTAGAGATCCCGAGGAAGCTCCCATTCGCCCTTGTACACCACGGAGTGGTGCCCTTCTCCAACTTTCGCACAAGGGGAGATGAATAGATGCGCCTCCTCGATCGTCGTCAGGCGTCGGGGATAAGGAGGGAGCGGGACTTCGATCCTCGGCTCGAAGTTCTCGATCTGTTCCTTTGTCTGTATATATCTGAGGAAGATCAACGTGCGAGTCTTGAATTCTTCTACTTCGGTCTTTTTCCTGGCTTCCGCAGCCTCCTTGTGCACAGATTCAGAGAGCGCGAGATTGTAAGTTCGTATGATGTCGGGTCGAGAATTCCATTGGGTATCGCGGAATGTTTGCTCGCGGGCCGAGAGTAGGTTGAATGGATCGTGGACGTAAAGCGTCTGCGGCAATAGGTACAGAGGGATACGATCCTGTAGGAGAACCGGAGACCCGGATTTGTCAAAGGGAACGAGAGGCCATGGCTTGGGGTAGTGACTAGGGTGAAAAGGCGAGGTGACTGGGATCGTTGGTGGAGGTGGAATGGGACCCGGGTCGACGATGTATTCCCTGACCTTGGTGTCCTTTGCATTTTCGTCGTCGTCGTCGTCGTCGTCCTCCTGTTCATCCTCCTGGCCTTCGTCCGGCTCGCCTAGGTTCACCACAAAAACATCAGAAAATCTAGCACCAATTCGTGTCCGACCCTCTGCAGAGAGGACCAGTTCCGCCGTATCCGCAACACCCTCGTCCCTGGGCTCGCCCTCCGATTCCGCCCACTCGATCTCCGGGGCAGCGGCATCAAGCTCTCCCATTTCCTTCATTTCTTCCAGCAGCGCACTCCCCGTCATATAGGATATGACGCCAAAGTGGGGGGGAACCCTGTTGACAGCGAAGAAGTCGTACAGTGTAGCGCCCCAGGGGTAACCGTCGGGCGACACCTTTCCCTTGGGGTTTTCCTTTGGCATGATGGGTTTTCCATTAGGAGTGCGCGGCCACTGACGGATAACGCAGCGTCTCCTGTGCGGCCCCCCATGGGATTGCGGGACAGTGTGGAGAATGTCCTCTCTGGGATCACGGCCCCAACCAGGGCGTCGCGGGGGGACGCGACTGATGGTGGGACCATCGGCCGACGAGGAAGGTGTCTCGCTAAAATGAAACGTTGAGTTTGACGTGTCTGCACGCGGACATCGCGTACGGTTCGATGAAGTCATCCATATTTATGGCTTTGCCTTTTCCTTTGGCGTCCCCGTCCACAATCCTGTCCAGCATGAGGACGGGGCACGTGTCACGAACAAGGCACTACTTACGGATTGACACCGTCGGGCGATGTATCCATCGCATTGTCGTCTGCGTCGTTGACATTCGCGTTGGCTCTTCTTTGGGGATCGACTGAGTCGAGAAAGACGCGTAAAGGAGTCCACTTACGCTCCATCGCACGCGTCTGATCTGTCCTGCGCCACATCGCCCTGACGCGTCAAACAAGGAGCATCAGCGACCTGCACGTTCTGGTCGCTGATCGCAGTGGTTTCCCCGCCCTTTCGCGGGAGCGAGGCGGGTTTTGAGCCGCGATCAGCAGCGATCGCCTGCTTGTAGCGTGACGAGTTGAGAAATCCGCGTTTCATGAGCGATGGTGGTGGTGGTGGTCCAAGTGAGACCGTCTTTTATACACGGCACATCCAACTCCGAAGCCAACGAGGTGGGGCATAAATTACACTGCACACTATGTCCAGGCTACGAGGAAGACTGCAAGTATTTGCCAACCTTGGCCGCAGTATATCGTGCGCTCTTCCACACACCTGCGCTCACGACGCCCTTGAACGACTGCACCGTAGCTGGGTATCGCACAATCGCGCTCATTTCTGCCCTCGAGTCAGCGAATGCCTGGTAAAACCAACATCCACGCACCCGAACGCAACATGGACGGCAACGCCGCATCGCCCGCCACGCGTAGCCAATACGCCGACTCGTCCGCCTCCCGCGGCGGTCCCTTCGCCTGTGCACGCGCATGCACGCGCGTCAACATCCCCTCGGGCAGCTTCTTCAAGTGCGCCGCCCGCGCATGCGCACTCGTGTCCTGTTCGACCGCCTCCGAGTCCATCCGCCACCGCACCCCAGGCAGCCCCTGCGCCAGCCGCCAATACAGCTCCCGAAACTGTGCCTCCTGCCGCGCGACCATATTGGCGACCTTGCCCCGATTCTCGCCCGGGAGCACCATCCGCGGGTCCCCCGCGTAGCTGATGCCCGCAATCGCGGAAAACAGCTCCCGCTGCGTAAACTGCGCGGGCAGCATCAAGAGGGCCGTGCGGAGCGCAGACGCCAGGTTGACCTGCTGCGTCAACCGCACCCGTGCGTCGTCTTTGATGATCCGTATCGGCTTGTGCATGCGTCCCGCCAGATACAGCGACCGCCAGTTGAGCAGATCCGCGCACAGCGTGTCCACCGTCGTCACTCCATACTTGATCATCTGCGCCACGTCAACACGCGCGGACGGGCGACGAACGCACCACTCACCACCCCGCGCATGGGCACATATGTGTTGAACCATAGCCCGGGACCGAGCGCTTGCACACCCGACACAAAGCTTGAGCCGAACATGCGTGCGTGCAGTGGATAGTGACCCGGAAACTGGTGCATGTTGATCGAGTGCCAATGATCTGGGTATGTCACTGCAAACATGAAATCGAGCATCGGGCGATCGCCCGTGGTGGTGTAGCCTGCCTGCTCGAACACGCCAGAGCCGTAGGCAAAGGCGTACCGTATGGGTGCATCAAACGAGCTGACAATGTTTTCTAGCAAGGCTCGGGTCAAATTCGGGACAGAAAGAAGTTGGTTCCGGCCAAACGAAGGCGGGAGGACGGGCAGAACTCGGCGCTCGCTTGTAGCGACGGGTCGGGGGCGTGGATAGAGATGGGATGGACGAGGCTTGGCACCGTCCATGATGGGTGGTGGCGGAACATTGGGCGTATGTGGGACTGAGTCGGTGGTGAGCGAACGTGCAAGGTGTCGAAGACGGCGGGATGATTGGCGGGATGTCACGAGCATCGTGCCGAACAGCGAGCGGATGTGTGTCGGCGATGCGAAGAATGTCGTACACCAAACATGGAGATGATTTGTCACTCTTACGTAAACTGAGCCGGCACTGACCAACCTAGAATCGAACAATATTCTGTGTATCAGCTTCTTCGTTCCGCTCTACCAAACTCGCAAGTTTGCCAAATTTGGTCCTTGTGGGCTGTTTTCAAAGAACATATACCTCTGCTAGCGGCCCATCTGTCAGGCGGTACACATTAAAATAAACATTTATGATGATCAGCACTGAATGTTGAAGTTGGAATTGTAACTTTTCTAACTTTTCTTCCATGTCAACATACTACTCACTTTCCAATTGATGGATGTGCCAGTGCTGAAGTATGCATACCAAGCTTTCAAGCTGGATGCAAAGTGGGTAGTCAATCACCACAGGATGGTGACTCACATTGATGGGATCTTGTTGGACTCAGTCACATCAGTAATGGTGAGCCTTCAATGTTCCACTCCAGCTAAAAGAGCAAAAAGGAAAATAACTAAATGTGCATGATAAGTAAGTGTGGTAATTTGTGAGCAAAGATGTTAAATTTAACACTGTGCCAGGTGCAGAAAAGGGCTGCAGTCATATCACTGATCAAGCTTTCATGTATTTAAGTACACCTAGCCCAAGCCTGTTGCAGAGATTCTTCATACTTGAGGTTGATAACAGGTAGTTTTGGAGCTCTCAAATAATCCCCAAAGAACCCATCAAATGGTAAGCCAGCTCTCCTGGTCTGATGAAACATTTGGTCATGAGATGGTCCCCTTGGAAGTGGCTGGACATCTGGTTCATTCTCAATTGTGCCTATGAACAAAAGGATTTCAAATTGTGAAGGTGTGACAGCCTTGAATGTGGGTTCATGTACATGCACTCAACAAGATTGTTCAAGGTGCAAATATTGCCCTCAAGGGGTCATAGCCACCTGAAAGTGATCAGCAGGAGCTTGAGTGGGTAAAATGTGACTGTACTAGCAAGGACAAGTCCCATGTATATTGTGCCAAAAGTTTTGTCCAAAGGTAAGCAAATTGCTTCAATGGCTAGCACAGCATTAATACTTTTTCATTAAACCAATCAACAAAATCAATGGTGAGTCAGTCTCTACACAGACACATGAGCAACCACAAAGAACTTCTCTTATGATGTGACCTGTATGATATCAAGTGCAGACCAGATGACAGGGTCTAATATGCCTTGATGTTGACACTCAGAAGATAGACAATCTTGAGTGTGGATTTTATAAAGCTGAGATGTGACATGGCTGGCATTTCTCAAGATGATTATTCAAATGTGTGTATGTGGCATGAACTCCTTGATCCAATCCATGAGATAGTAATAGATGGTTTTGAGTATGGTGACATTTCTGTGCCTTCTACAAAGGCATGTGCAAGCAGCTTGTCTGAAGAATAACAATAGAAAAGGATGTGTTTTCTAGTGAACATTCAAAGGAGTATACACATCAACAGCTGGTCTATAAAGAAAATGTTGTGTTGGGCAATGGCAGAATGAAGGAGTGTCAGAGTGGAATGCAGCCAACATACACATGTCGAAATGACTGAACTCCGGTACTCCAGATTGTAGTCCAGAAGTACAGATGTCTGGAATAAGACAGGCCAAAGTAGTACAGTCCGGAACCAGATACTCTGGATAGCAGACTGACTTAGACTGACTTGGACATTGGAGATGACTGACATATTAGTCAGTCATACCTAATTGACTAGTCGGTCAAATTAGTCAGTCATACTTGACAGACTGTCAGTCATCTGATGTAACGCTAGGCGCACTCAAGAGAGCGTTCAACTTAACCCAAGAGAGGCGGATGCTCACGAAGAGGTACCACAGCGTCTCTCTTAGCAAGCTAAGTGCGAAATGGAGACAGAGGACTGAGGATGATGACAAGTGAGCACGCGGTCTCGAGAATCGCTCGAGGACAGAGAATGAGTACAACGAATATTGTAGATTCAGAGTAAGGAATTATAATACAGGCGATCTTGGTATATAAGTGTTCCAACTGTGGGAGAATGGAACAGTATGGAATGCTATGGAATAAGGGGAAACATTGCTGTCGTGAGAGAGATGACTGCAGAGCTAATCGTCCAATGAGATAACAAGATAAGACAAGACAAAAAGGAAAGACTGCGGAGTCAAGTCATCTACCTTGGAAAGGAAATGACAACACGAGGAAGTCATCGGAAAGGGAAAGGGAAAGGTGAGAGGACGAGACGTCAGTCTGGGATATCGCTCAGAAGAAGAAGGGATAAGTCTGAGGATTAATGGTCCGAGTTATTGCCTGAAGAAAGTGTCGATAGCCTCAAGAGAGTCGTGATGAACGACAAGAAAAGAAAGTACTAGAGAATACGATGAGAAGATTGTACGTTAAGAGAGGGAAAGAAAAGAATCGTAACATCTGATCAGTCACATGCATTCTGCAATACTCATGACTAATGAGTATGACTCATGCTATATAAGCAGATTGGTAAGCTGCTCAGTCAGCAGCATAGCCTTGAGCATAGCATCTGTCAGCATTGCAGTGTATTTCAAATACAAGGCAGTGTATTTGCAATAGGGCAGTGCGGAACAATAGGGAGGCAGTGTCTGCTGAGTTTCAATCAGACACAGCCTGGCATAGCCTGGTGCCTCATGGCAGCCTCATGCCTGTTACAATTCTTTTCTTCCTTGCTCTTCTATAGACATTTCGCTCATCCTTCATGTTAGTTCTTCCTCTTCTTGTTGTCTACTATGACTCTCTTGAGGCTATCAACACTTCCTTCGGATGATAACTCCAACCGTTGACCCTCAGACTTATTCCTTCTCCTGAGCAGTGTCTCTGACTGTCATCTCGTCCTCTCACCTTTCTCTTTCCAATGAATTCCTCGTGTAGTCATTTCTATTCCAAGGTAGATGACTCGACTCTGCAGTCTTTCCCCTTTTATCTTGTCTTATCTTGCTATCTCATTGGACGATTAGCTCCACAGCTGTCTGTTATGATTCTTTTCTTTCTCTTGCCTTTACGTACTATCTTCTCATTGTACTCTTTAGTTCTCTCTCTCTTCTTGTTGTTCATCACGACTCTCTTGAGGCTATTGACACTTCCTTCGGGCAATAACTCCAACCATTGATCCTCAGACTTATTCTTTCTCCTGAGCAATATCTCAGACTGTCATCTTGTCCTCTCACCTTTCTATTTCCAATGACTCCCTCACGTTGTCATTTCTATTCCAAGGTACATCAGCAAACCCCTACTTTTCACACAGTCATTACAGCACTGACAGAATATCACAGCATGTCACAGTGTGACATGGCAACTGAGCCACAGTGTCACACTGTTACAGCATGGCCACAGCATGTCACAGTGTGACATAGCAACTGAGCCACAGTGTGACAGTGTTACAGCAGGGCCACAGCAATATCACATGGTCACATCACGTCACACAGGCACCGGCTGACAAGCGCTACAGAGATTGACAGCGCTACATCCGTAACTAGGGTAGATAGTCTAATAAAATGTAGTAATAGCTTCCTAATGCGCGTGGACTTAGAGAAATCTCGCGCGAACAGATCACGTGATTGGTAATGTTCGAATTCCGTTTCGATTACAAATCACACCTTGCTACTACACACCCACTGTCCCAACCCTCGGCCTCATCGCGCACTCGACCACACCCCTACTCCCTTGGCGCTGTCGCCTCCCAGCCGTGCGCTCTACCCGCATGCCCACCAACGCTACGGCTACCATCGCCACCACCGTACTGCGACAACGCGCCATGACGACGAGCGGCTGAAGCACGCGAGGTGGAGGCGCAACAGGTACGCACGCCGCCATCACTACACGACGAGGGTGATGCACTAACGCACCGTAGCCCATGACGACGACGACACGGCATCCGCCACCACCAAGACGGCGACCCAACACCACACGGTACGCCCATCACCCACTAGAGCACGGCGCACCCACCACCCACCACCCATCACCCACAGGACGACAAGGAGGTGAGGGAGCACAACGGCGCACCTGCCACCTACCAGGACGACGTGCGGGAGGCCCGATCTCGCATGGCACCACCATCACCCACAGAGCGGCGAGGAGGGCGGGGGAGCGCAACGGCGCACCTGTTACCCACCAAGACGACGTGCGGGGGGCGCAAACCCGCACGGCACCACCATCACCCACAGGACGACGAGGAGGGTGGGGTAGTGCAACGGCGCATCCACCACCCGCCAGGACGACGCACGGGAGGCGCAACCGCGCACGGTACATCCTCCCTCACCCACAGGCCCACCAGGACGAGACACGGGGGGCACGACGGCACGCCGCACCATCCACCAGACGATGAGGGAGGTAGGGAGAGCGCAACGGCGTATCTACCACCCGCCAGGACGACGCGCAGGGGACCCAACCGCGCACGGTACATCCTCCACCCACAGGACGACGAGGGCGGGGGAGCGCAACAGCGCACCTACCACCCACCAAGACGACGCGCACCACTCCCCAGACGATGAGGGCAACGCAACGGCGCATCCAGCGCCCGCCAGGACGATGTGCAGGAGGCGCAACTGCGCACGGTACATCCACCACCCACAGGACGACGAGGAGCGCGGGGGAGCGCAACGGCGCACCCACCACACACCAGGACGACGCGCGGGGGCCACGACGGCACACGTGCTACGTGCACCACCCATCAGACGACGAGGGGGGTAGGGGCAGCGCAACGGCGCGCCCTCCACCTACCAGACAGCACAAGGAGGGCGCAGCCACGCACGGCACCACCACCACGCGGCGTGCATGAGCGCAACCGCACACGGTGCACCCACCACCCACAGGACGACGAGGAGAGCGGGGCTGCGCAATCGCACACCCATCACCCACCAGGACGACGTGCGGGGGGGGCACACGGCGCGCCTCCACCCACAAGACGGTACGCGGAGGGCGCAACCGTGCGCGGCACCACCATCACCACGACGGTGTGCATGGGCGCAACCGTGCGCGATGCACCCACCACCCACAGGACGACGAGGAAGGCGAGGGAGCGCAACGGCACTCCCACCACCGACCAAGACGACAGGGAGGGTGCAATGGCGCACGGCGCGCTAGACGACGACGAGGGCAAGGGGACCGCAACGGCGCTCCCACCACCGACCAGGACGACGAGCAGGGGGGTGCAACGGCACACCCCCACAGGACGACGAGGCGGGCGAGGGAGCACAACGGCATCCCCACCACCAACCAAAACGACGGGCGGGGGGCGCAACAGCGCACGACACACACTACCCGGAAGACGACGAGGGCGAGAAGAGTGCAACGGCGCACCTATACCGACCATGACGACGGCTGGGGGTGCGCATGGCATGCCACCCGCGGGACGACGAGAAGGGTGGGGGGTGCGCAGGCCCACCAACATGATGACGACGAGGGGTGACGCTAGCGACGAAAAGTGAGACGAGGGTGGAGGGGTGACAGCGAATGAATAGATAGAATGTGTACTGTAGATAGTAAAATTATATTTTATTCGATCACCCAAAATTCGAGCCCGAGGGGAACAGGAAAAAAAAACAGCAGTACTACAGATGTCGTACAGACTCACACAGTGGACTACAGTGGTCCAGCGGCTCTAGCATACACACGCTGTACAGCCACCAGTGTCTGTACAGCGCTTGTGACAGGCTGTGACAGACTGTGGCCATGCTGCACAGGGGGGGACCTGCTTGTAACAGTGTAACCACTGTAACACATTGTGAAATGGT
>JBBPUG010000520.1:0-20709 GCA_038094535.1 Tubosaeta aff. alveolata | reverse complement strand
ATGTACTTGGTCGGTAGCGCTGCGGCTGCTAGAGATATACCAATATTGATGCTTGCGCCCTCCATTCGAAACAGGAACGCAACGACGTTTTCATGGTTCAGTTTCCTCCAAATCACAGAGAACTGGCGAGTGAAATTACACCGTGAGACCCAGTATATGGATTTATGTGTTCCTCTTGCCAGCCCTTAGCTGTTGTGAAGACCCTGGCAACGTACATGCATGACTACCCAGTTGTACCAGCATAGATCTCGCCGGAGCTTCCACAGCTCAAACACTGATCTGGTGATAATTCGCGTCGAGGTCAAGTGGGGGGAGAACTTATTAACACAGCAGACGACCCTGTCAAACCTAGCGGTCTTGGATCCTCGTACTGAAATATAACCAAGGCGAATGCTAGCTGTTGTGCTGCGTTCCAACTGCCACAAGTGTAGACTGTTTGAAGAGCTTTCGGCACGATAGTGAAGTCGAAAGTCCAGTAGAAGATGTGGCTTTGGAGGACGAAGAAAGCACTTGCTGACAGTGCAACGATTGAATGATCAGTATAAAGAACCCGTCGGAAGCCTCAAGTCGTTTCATGCTGAAAGCCGACACGACGCAGTCTGAACACTTATTTCACCGCCTGCCGGGTTCGAACTTGACAAATGACTTGTGTTGAAATTAGAATGTCGGCTGGAACTTAACTTGAAGTATGGCAGCCGGGTCGCCAAGTCATTCGTGCCCGCCATGCTACTGCAATCGGTTCATCTATTGGTCTTGAATAGTCAATGATGGGTTTTGAGAAAAAGAATCAGATGGTTAGGGTGCGTGCGATTCAAACGATGAGTATCTCCGTTGGACTCATTTTTGAGCCAATAGCCCGGCCGATAGCCTGAGTAGAAGTTGAATAAGTCCCTTCATCGTTGTTTACAAGGGTCGTAGTGTACGGAAAACGCAACTATCCGAGTCATACATCGCGAAAGGGTATTGGGGGTATCTGCCCAGAAGGTATTATAGATTTAAAAACTCCAACGATCTCTCGGCCAAAGTCAAGATGGTCCCAGGCCGGCAAAACTATTCCTCCTGACATGCTCCTGCCAACTTCTCGACGCCGATGCATTCAAACGCCAGGCAACGTAAAATCGGGGAAATCAGGCCAGTTCCCAAGCTTGGCAGGATCCCCACCAATCCGGACCCACGTCGAGTGCGACGGCGTTGGTCCGTCAGGCACAAACAACATATGCCATCCAGGGGGGCACACGTTGGCATTTGGCGGCGCCGTGATCGTGCAGGTAGTCCCAGAACATGAGAATTCGGGGAAGAGAATCCGCCCGCCGCTCATGATGTTGCCATGCGTACTCGACGAAGCTGTCCATGCATCAGCGTCATTCAGCGTTATCATATCAAACGAGGGAGTGAAACTAACCTGCCATAAGAGAGATGCGCATCGTGTCTGTGGTGCCTTGATGAAGTGTTACTTCAATCTCATATCGCCCCCCGAGTGCCCAGTCCGTCTCCGTAATCGTGAATTCTGGTTGCTTGCATCCTTGAGTCAAGTATGGAGGCACGTACACCTCGATACGGAATTCCTCCGGGTATACGGCCGTCCCATTGGGATAATACGTCTCCGGATCCGATCCAGAGACGAGCACGCGGCCATCCGGAAGCAGCGTCGCCTCGGAGTGATACAACCGCGCCACGATCGTGGAGTTCAGGATGGAGATACGGCGTCCAATGGGCTTAGATGGGTCGTAGAGAAGCGCATTGAGATTGGGATCACTCGCCATTTTGAATCCGGCAAAGCCTTGTTGTGCGCCATTCAAAATCATGTAGGTCCTAGAAGCCCATCAGTCCCTTACTCTTCGTCTCCGAGGCTCTACGGTGCTTACCCGTCCGGAAGCGTGACCATGCATGGCATCACCCGCCTCGATGGCTATGCCAGACCCATCAATCAGTTTCAGATCCCCTTATTTTCCGCACCAACTATACGTACCATTCTCTCAACAGTCCATGTTGGATTCTCAATCTCGGGTGCGATGGAGGCGCAATTATCGAGTGCCACACCGCCAGGCGACGACCCTCCACAAATCAAAATCTGGATTGGATCTGTATAGGGTGCATGTTGGGGAAGAAGTACCGCCGTTCCTTCCATCGGATAGTTGCGGCCTGCCCGTGTATTGTTCACCGCACCAGGCATATTAGGAAGGACGGTGATCGTGTCGAATGTCACAGGGTCCAATATTGCTTGGTTCCAGAATCCTGGGAGTCATCTGCTTGAATATACATGCCAATCACAATCAATCCCCCTACCGATGAAGAATCGCCCACTTGGGAGAACAAGCAGGAATGGGTACAAGTTGTTCGGGTCCGTTTCTCGCAGGTAATCCAGTTCGATCGGTTGCCCTCCCGGTGGATTTGGGAGAATCTCCAAGCTGTTTTGAGGTGGTCCACCACTACCCGTTTCCCCACCCACTACCACAATACTTCCATTGGGCATCATCATTGCAGTGGGGTACCATCGCATTCGCTGCAAAATAACTAAATTCAGCAGAGGCAGAGGGATACCCAACACACCTGCAGCGCCACTTCGGCATAGTTCTCTTCCCAATCGTGGGTGCCGTTCACACCCGGACGTCCATCCGGATAATAGAACCTGACACCATAGGCTGCTTCACCCGACCAGCCACCGACGTTGATCTGTCGAGCGCCTTTATCCGGCAGGATGATACTCCCCGCGCAAAAGGCATCCGACTTGACGTGCATGGTGCGCCATGCCAAATCGAAGTTATTCACCAGACTGATGTCCAGCTCATAGGCGCCCGTCGAGTTGGCAAACTTGGACGGCCTTTTCTCCAAGAAAGTTACCTTGTTGTTGATGCCAACAGTTGCGATTAATGGCACGACCAGTCCACCAATCAGGAACTGAGGGGCCCTGGGAATCAGTATTTGCTTCCGAGGAGATGGACCACTTGTAGGACTTGGCTCGTAGTGCCCAGTGTTTTCCGGCGTGTTCCATGCGTAGAGTGGTGCCCCGAGCCAAAAGTACGTTGTCGACCTGTTTGCACTGCCACAGACATGGGTAGGATCCGCAGAGCAGGGCAGGTTGCATTCGGGATCAGGAACAAAGGTCCCACCACCAGACTGGACATCCTCGACATCGCCGCAGACTAGCAAGTCAAGCGTTCACCACCCACACATCGAGAACAGCAAAGAAACAGACGAACAGCATAGGTTCCCATCCTCTAGGCCAGCGGCCGGGTAGCCATATGTAGCACACCAGGTTAGGCAAGCGTCGACTGTGTTGTTCTTTCCCCGATTCAATTGGTATGGGAAGACTCTCCCGTTCGTTGGCTCACTAATCCGTGTACGCAATAGAGTAAGAATGATGTAGCAACAAAGTACTATCACTCACGCGATACACCCCTTGTATACCCATGATCCAGGAAGGCCTTCCGTCTGGATGGACGCCAAGCTGTTCCCACGACTACTTACAGGCAGCGACAATCCGGAAGCCTAAGGGTCGTGTTGAGAAGTGCGGGGACAGATGCTAGAAGTAATATCTCACTTGTGAGACCAAAGGAAACAGCAGTGTTAGAAAGCGAATGGCAGCCATGACCGACTGAAGCCTTGCAGCCCATGTTGTCACGAAGCGAGGCATTTTATATCCCTCACGAGCCCTAGGGTAAATGAGCCATCGCGAGATCCCGGAGCACAAAACTTCTTTTCCAAGAAACCAACGGAGATAATAAGGAGCCTATCGGTGATCACAGCTAAAGACGAGGATGTGGATGAGAACGAGGAAAAATAGCAAGATTTGGACAATTACCACACTTGTACCCGAGAACATTGCAGAACAAGCTACCAAACATGCTTCTGGTCATAGGGAGAGGACAATAGCACCATCAGTGTTCTATCCATACTTAAAAGGCAACGATGACCTCACGAGCGGACACCGATGCTATGGAGTACAGGTTCCTTGGAGCGGGCTCACAACAAAGGATATTGTTCGAAATTGCCCAGGAAACGATCATTGATGAAAAACCCAAGTCTCATCTGCAGTATGAAGTTGGGCAGGAGGAGATTCATTCCCGCTCGATACAATGGAATGGCCGAATCCGTGGTAGCAACGAGGTGTTGATACCCAACGCCGAGGCCCCAGTGCGGCCTCCGAAAGACCAAAAAGTGTACTCCGGAAAGGTTGCGGGAGATATGATAATCAGGATACACATACGGGTTGATTAGACCTTGGTCCACTTCCAACAACTCGACATCAAGTTTGTATGCACGAGTTGAAGTTTGAACTCACGTGGGACAAACAGTCACTCTCCTGGAACTTCGGCTTTGGCCTCGCACCGACACGGACGGTTGGCGGCCGAGGCGTTGTGATGATGTAAATCGTCGTGTCTTGCGCAAGGATCAAAACGTGTTTCCTAATTAGCGGAACGACTTCGAGTTCACAATGTTTGGACATATTTGGACTGTCTACCTTTATCGTGTAAAACTCTGTTTGCGAACATAAGACATCTTTCTTTCAATTGCTCCCATATGAAACGTCAACTTTCAATATCGTCTTGTTCTGCTAGCCATGGCTCAGAAGATATGCAGATGTTGCACTCCGACCCTATCGGGGATCTATCACACCTGTGAAACAGGACATTACTTTCACTTTAACAGACGCATTATAGATCCTACCTATCGTATTTACAAAGAAGTTTGCAGGTTTCCGCCTACCACTAAAACTGAAGAAATTGGAGTATCGGCCTTGAAAGATGAGTAAATGGGAAACCCGACCTGAACGGAAGTCCTCAGTCATGGCAGGCATGCTCAAGGTACACTGAGTGCTGAGGTGAGATAATATATTCGCCGAGACAAATGACTTTCCGCAGTATTCATTGTGGCGCGAGGCAGAAGAACACGACGTGATTAACGTGCCTTTCTCGTGCCGATTCGCGAAACCATCTCTAGATGTCCGAGGAGCACTTTGATCAGTGATCCGAACCGTCTACTGAAACCGGATCACGAGCGGGTGGGTCGACGCTGACCAAAGGATCCGGTTGCGTCGTAAAAGTCAATGTAGGCTGTTAAACTCGCTAGAGGCACATTGTGCTCACAATGCGTGTGGCAGACAAAACACACCTACTGAGGCCCAAACATTGTTGTTGCTTCTTTGAAACTTGGTCAAACCTCCGACGGATCCGCAAGAAATACTTTGGCTCCGGCTTCAAAAGATGTCTCGATACCTCAGATCGACCCGGCATCGCTTTCAAGTACGCAAGTTAAGTGGTCGAGCCACGCACAAACTCGGAGAACCACAGATAAAATTCGCGACGAGGTGTCACGAGTCAAGCTCCAGGAAGATCACTACGGATACCACCATGCCAATGCCTTGTGGGTTTGTTGGGAGAAAACAAGAAGGCAGTAGAAGGTAGCCCTTACTTAAACTTGTTTTCGCATAACCAAAGCAATGAAAGAGCAGGAACTCCACTCGCAGTGCGCGTAAAATCAACCGCCGAAATGCATGTACAAAAGCTGGGGATCAAGTGAAACCTTGACGGGTCTCGTCTAGCAGCGCAAAAGCCGCCCAGGTATAATCCAGACGGCCCAACTCATCCACCATGTGCGTATAAAACACCGATGGCACCTTGTTCGCCTCCGAACTGTTCACCGCCCGCATGGTACCAATCACAGAACGCAATCCGGCAAACTGTATCGCCGGAGCAGGTGTATCATCTCAGCGTCGCATGATGTGCTGGATAGCGAACATGCCATCGTGGGGAGCAAATGCGGACTCAATTAGCTGCTTCTGGTTTGATATATCACGACAGGCGAGGTGCACCCAGTCGTTCGTGCTAAGCTCGTCCGCGACCGTTGGACATGGCGAGATCACCGATGACACGGCCAATATATATGATTAGTCCAACACTGATAAAAGGGAGTTTGTTTGTGCCGCTGGCCGCCGCCTGACCGATCAATGAAGTGTTTCCTCCGAGTCGCGGTTTCTTGTAGCGAATAAGGATAGTCGATTAGGTGGGACTGTAGGACGAGACTATCGAAAAGATTCTTTTGGCGTTTCCTGGGCGAGCCGGCCTCTTAACCGGCAGCATGCAAGGGCAACTTGAAGGAGCCGAACTCGGTTATGCTGGGACACCATTAAATGTGGGATTGTAGTGTTTACGGGAAACCAGAAACAACGATGACCTAGAGTTGCAAAGGTCTCTCATCATGCCTCACGCTGCGTCGTGAACACCTTCCTAGGAAGCCCACGAAGATTATCGATCATCTTTTGTAGCAGTAAGACGCGTGAACCCGTCCGTTAACATGCTCCCGTGCTAGAGAGAAACAAATTGTCCAATGAGGATCGAAGCAGACTGAGTTGACTCCAGCGAACACCCGACGTTGTTCAAGAAGCTCAACGGCCGTCTGACGAGATTCCTTGCGAAGACAAGTTGAGGATGCGTCTACTGCAAGTGGTGATGTGAGGACTTTGAGCACAGATGGATGTTCGGATGAAGATAGAAGAGCGGCAACATGTTAAACAAGTAATCGAAGCGCAGTTCCGTATGCAAGGAGCATTGTGGATGATATAAATTCTCGGCTCCTTTAATCCATGCAGTCGCCAGTCAGACGAAGTTGTGTACAGGACATGTTCTAGTAGAATAAGGGTCTCTACGGCTTCTGCCCTACCTAATCGCCTGAACGAGATGAGGTGGTGCGCAAGATTTTTCAACTTTGTCAGGTGGTTCAGGTGATCCGGCGGGCGGAATAGCGTAGTGGGAGAGGACAATGACTTCGTCAACAATTTCTCTGGTTTGCATGTATCGCCGTGTGGAGAGATGGAGGAAGATCGCCTTCGAACATGTCGAATGGTCCGCGTGCCCTGGTAGATGGGGGACCGGGCCCTTCGGGATAGGTTGACGGACCCGTCGAGGTCTCCAGCATCTCCCAGGGGCGAAGAAAGGTTATCCAAAGATGACCGGTGCGGCGCTCCAGTGGGAGGAGCGCCAGAGCACAGTCGATTGCCTCGTTCAGGTCGCCAAGCCTTCCTAACTGTGTATCGAGCCGAAAGATGAAGGGCGGGATTGTCCAAGAACGCGGAACGATCTGGGTGCCCTGGTTCTCGATGCGCCGAAGACCTCCGAGAAGTAATAGCTTCATCAAGGCAGCTAATCATGCCCAGTTGTTTGAACCGAATGTTGTCCAAAGACATCGAGCAATCCCGACACCCCAGTGCGCGGAGCACTAGTGCATCTCTGGGGCAGTCGATGACTTCATAGAGGTTACTAACGTCCACCAACCACTTGTATCGAAAGGGGAGATGAGAGGCAATGCCGTCCAGAAACAACGATCAGAATATAGTATGTGTCCTGGTGGCAGAGTTCCAGAGTTTGTCGGCGTAGGTTACTGTAATATCCAAGGTCGTTGATCAACCCAAGCTAGCTGTACCGAAAGGGAAGAAGAGATGGAAAGTTTCACCAGTCCAGGTGTTCTAGTAGGCGGAGCGCCAGGCTGCGCCGGTGCATATCGTGGTAGTGAAGGTGGACGTACCTCTTACACCACCTCCCCATCGAGTTGTCGTCAAATTGTGGTGTGACGTCGCGTCTCGCCCTGCGCTGCCCTTGCTCTATGCGTGCCATGCTTCGTTGGCGTTTGGGTGAAGGGAAGACGGTGTGATTCATAAGTAACTAAGCGTGAATACAAAGAGGTATGCAAACGAAATGTAACTCACCCCGCGCGACGAGTTGGCATGTTTCAAAATTCGCCGTTAGGAAAAAGACTGCGCTTACTTAGCCTTTGTTGTAAGGGACCAAACTCAGCCACCCTTGGAACAGGGGCTTCATGCCATTGCAACATCACATTCATCAGTGGTCATGGCAAGTCTGCTGTAACAATGGTGTATGCACTATGACATATATTGTCTAGGCTCCTTTTTCACAGTCCATAGCTGTCTCCTTTAGATCAGTAAGTTGCTCTCAAATTTCCCAAGGTTCTTCTAATCACTGCTATGCAAGCTCTTCAAACAGAAGACAGACTCTCCTGAGGATTATTCTCTACATGCAGTGTTGCCCACAAATACAAGCCTTGACATCTTCAATGACAACCCTCCAGCCACTGAATCATCCATAACTAATCTTTCATCTGTTGGATGGGCTGAGGTTTTGGCTCAGACCCCTTATCCAGCCTTTGCACATCTGTGTGTTGTTCAGGTTGCACTCATCAAGTATCATGGCAAGGTATTTCAACCTGAATTCTTATATATATTGGCTTATAATGCAACATCCAAGTAAGTAGTCCAGTTGGATTCCTATGATAACCTTACAATCTCTTGTAGGTCATTGTTTCCACTTGTGGCACAAAGGTGCACAATGAAAACAGCTAGACAAGCATGGGATCAGATGATCATTCTGTCTGCCAAGGATACAGAGAAATTGAAGGCATCAGTAACATTGCTTGTGGAAATGTCATGGGGCAGTAATCCACCACTCCTTGTTGACATTATCAACATTTTATGCTTCACTACTCAGACATTGGACAAAATCAGCTTTCAAGCACCAAGGTACATGTTTCATATACAGTGCAATAACTCCAAAAACTGAGAATGATTTAGGATAGGTTGTCATGAGTTTGCACGTTTAGCCTTTGGAGCTATGGAGCTCTTTAGATCACATCATCCACTGGTTGATGGACATGAAGCACCAATTAGATGGAAAAAATTTAGGGCACTGCATTTAACTGGCCAAGTTATTGATGTTATTGTTTGGTATTATGAGAACAGGTTCAAGAATTATGTATAAGTTACTAGAAGTTTAAGGCACTATAGAAAAAGTCCTTGTTTGTATTTGAATTGTCTATACAAGTGTCACAATAGACATATAAGCAAGTTGTGTCAGCATAGTTCTCACAATATAATAACTTTTGACCATTAAACTCCCTTGGCTAACTCAAAGTTGGTTGGCGTTGTTGCACAGTTTCGAACCAATGGCACCATCATGGTCAACTCAGTGGTTTAGCATGCACCAAAAAAGGCCAAGAACTTTTATTCTACTCTGACATTGAAAAACCCAAGAACAACATGTACGTCCAGATCTTTGTCAGAATGCGATCCACATTCCTCCAGCCCGCCACGATCAAATCCCAGGCAGTGTGAAATCAGGGTAATTTGGCCAATTTCCAAGCTTGGCGGGATCCCCACCGATGCGAACCCATGTCGAGTGCGACGGCGTCGGTCCGTCGAGCACAAACAACTGGTGCCATCCAGGCGGAGACACGTTTGCATTGGGTGGTGCCGTGATCGTGCAGGTCGTGCCGGAGCATGAGAATTCAGGGAAGATGATCCGTCCGCCGCTCATGACATTGCCATGTGTGCTCGACGAAGCTGTTCATTGGCGTAATTTCACATTGGTGTTAAAAGTGGGAAACGAAAACTGACCTGCAATGAGAGAGACGCGCATCGTGCCGGTGGTCCCTTGGTAAAGCATCACTTGAATAGTATACCGTCCCCCAAGCGCCCAGTCCGTCTCCGCAATCGTAAACGCCGGTTGTTTGAATCCTTGAGTCAAATACGGAGGCACGTACACCTCGATACGGAATTCCTCCGGGTATACGGCCGTCCCATTGGGATACTTTGTCTCCGGATCTGATCCCGAGACGAGCACGCGGCCATCCGGAAGCAGCGTCGCTTCGGAGTAATACAACCGCGCTACAATCGTAGAGCTTAGGATGGAGATACGGCGTCCAACGGGCTCAGACGGGTTGTAGAGAAGCGCGTTGAGGTTGGGATCGTTCCCCAGTCCGAATCCAGCAAAGCCTTGTTGCGCACCATTCATGATCATGTAGGTCCTTTAGCAGCTGTGTTAGTCATTCACACTTTGAAGCTGAGGGACTTACCCGTCCGGTAGCGTGACCATGCAAGGCATCACTCTTTTTGATGGCTACACAAAATCTGTCAATCAACGCTTGTGATATGCGTCGGTTTACAATGGGCGCACCATACGTTCCAACGTCCACGTGGGATTCTCGATCTCTGGGGCGATGGAAATACAGTTATCGAGGGCTATACCAGCGCCAGGCGACGACCCGCCGCAAATGAGAACCTGAATCGGATCTGTATATGGTGCGTGTTGAGGGAGAAGGACTGCTGTCCCTTCCATGGGATACGACCGGCCGGCGAGGAAATCGTTCACCGCGCCCGGCATATTGGGGAGCACTTTGACGGTGTCGAACGTTACAGGGTCCAATATGCGCGCTTCGTTGTAGTATCCTTAAACGTGCTCTGTATGAATTGGCACGCCGGTCATAAGTAATATTCTCACCAATGAAGAACCGCCCGCTTGGAAGGACGAGCAAGAACGGGTACAAGTTGTTTGGGTCTGTACGTTGCAAATAGTCGAGGTTGATAACTGTATCGCCTCCTGGTGGCTTTGGGAGAACCTCCAGACTAGGTTGGGGTGTACCATTACTGCCCGCCTCTCCTCCCACAACAAGGATACTTCCATTGGGCATCATCATCGCCGTCGGGTACCATCTTCCTCGCTGCGGATGCAGATAAATCCGTCAGCGAAATAAAACCTCAGTGACTCAACGCACCTGAAGCGTCAGTTCACTGACGTTCTCCTCCCAATCGCGCGTCCCGTTTACCCCCGGACGTCCATCCGGGTAATACAAACGAACCCCAAACGTCGACTCGAGTGACCATCCGCCGATATTGATCTGTCGCGCGCCCTTGTCTGGCAGAATGATGCTTCCCGAGCAAAACACGTCCGTCTTTACGTGCATCTCGCGCCACGTCAACAGATAATTGTCCGTCAGACTAGTATCCAGCTCATAGGCACCCGTTGAATTGGGGATCTTGGACGTGCCCCATTTCTCCAAGAACGTCACCTTGTTGTTGATACCAACCGTCGCGATCAAGGGCACGGTAAGCCCGCCGATGAGGAACTGATGACCATCAGCCTTGACTTCTCGGCGTGGAAGCCATCGGACTTGCCTCATACTATCCGGTATTCGCCGGCGTGTTCCACACATACAGCGGAGTTCCGGTCCAGTAGTATGTCGTCAACCTGTTCCCGGCACCACAGAAATGAACGGGGTCACCGGAACAAGGCAGGTTGCACTCAGAATCCGGGAAGAACGCCCCGCTGTTGGACATGGCATCGCTGATATCCCCGCAGACTAGAATTTCGATCGTTCACAACGCGTGTACATCAGAGCAGGGAGAGCGGACGCACAGCATTGCTCTCCATATTCCAAACCAGCTGCGGGGTAGCCAAAAGCGGCACACTGAGTCAGACACGCGTTGACTGTGTTGTTCGTCGTCCAATCCAATCCGAACGGAAACATCCTTTGTCCGTTCGTCGGCTCGCTGTTTCATATCGACAGAAAATTTAGAATAAGGTCGTCGCAACAGGACGTCGTCACCCACCCGAGACAACCTTGGTAGGTCCATGACCCAGGAAGATCTGTTTTCTGGATGGTAGGCACTGGTAGTGCGATGACGCTTCCCGTTGAGGTGTATGTTGAGATGCGGTTTGGGCCCCCACATCTCTCCCTGATCTGTCGTTAGCAGGGCGAAAGGGTGATGGTCCAAGCTTACGTCGGATTTCCCCCACAAGCCATATTACAATCGGTGTCCGGCGCCTTAACAGCGCCATTCACCAAATAATCACCACAGACTGAAATGAAGACCATTAATGCCGAAACACGCGTGTAATTGAATTTGTCACTTACAACACTGTACGCCATACTCAATCGCTGCGAGCGTAAAGTTGCTTGCACTGCAGTGTGCAATACAACTTTCGACCGTCATACCATTGTTGTCGTATTCATTTCCGAGAACCCGTCCGTTGGTATTGTCCACATAACAAGCAGCGTACGTCCATGATCCTGGAAGGCTCCTTTTGACAGGAGATGCTACATCCATGCTCACCATTTGCAATGGAGCTGCATACTTGTATACGCTGAGACGGTTCAGACTATCGCAATGCTCGGCTGGATTTCCGACGCATCCCATGTCGCACTCTACCAGGGGATTTGACGCAGCGTCATGCGAACCACAATCTAACATAAGTTAACAATGGGTCTAGGAAAGGCGGGACGATACAGACAACATTCATCGGCGTCTACGATACCTGCCAAGTGGTACCCCGCGTCATAACAGGCGGAGGTGCAGCCTTCGATAGTCACCTTGCCAGCGACGGCGGCATCATGATGCCAAGCACGATTGAGAATCGAATCATTGCGAGATATGTATCAGCACCAAAAATAGAGCGAGATACCCGGACGTACGTGTAACATCTGAAGGAAACCCAGTTTCCGACCTTGGGCAGCTTGGTGGCAACACGATAAATGTTGAGGAGATCAGCTGCTCCGCAATGTTCCGAAGGATCACCACTGCAAGGCGTGTTGCAGTCTGACGGACTCATGGTTGTAGCACCCATCGCAAGGGTATTGCCGCGGTCTGGCATGCGGGGTCAAATTACGCCACAGGCGAGGAATCAATTAACTTGCAACATTCATCTGCACGCTCGAGGCCAGCATACACATACGTGTTGGTCCCTGTGGAGCAAAAGTTGATGCAGGCTTCGATGGTCATGCCAGTCACATTGACAAATGAAGCAGACGACAGGGTGCGCACGCGCACGTCCCTGCCCGAGAAGATGGTATGCACGTTCTACAAAGAAGATGGATGACGTACGTCCAACAGCCATAGGGCTCCCAGTTACCCGGAAGGGTAGTGGGATAACCATCAGCGCGTGCGAACAGCGCGAATGAAGCAGGCTGAGGGCCGGGGTGAGAAGGGTAGAAACAAGACTGAACACACTCACTAAAAATACCGATGGAGGAAAAAGGCGAAAGGGAGCCATGGTGAGTTTCTTTCCACCACATTTTTATTTTATTTTATACTGGGGGTGGTTGGATCAGGAGTGCCGACGGAAGAATACGGCGGGTGTTTGGGTGAATAAATAATTCGTACCTTTGAGATAAAATCGTCTCCTGGGGGCCTGGACTAGAATAGGAAGATCGATAGTGAAGGTTAGTTCGTTGTTAACCTTCGCGGACAGTGATTCAAGATGACTAAGCGCTGTGCCGGGAAACCTTGTTGGCTTGTGCGCGGCCAACGACAGCAGTCCCGGGGTTGTTCTTGGGTCGGAATGGGTGTTGGATGGGTGTTGGATGGTCCAACGCTGGAATGTGCACGGACCCATTGGCGGTTATGGGCAGCTGTGGCGTTAAATGTGTGTGGTTGAGTCCCAAAACGAGCACGTTCACGCCTCCGACTCGCAAATCTACCTGCTCGGTGAGTCAACCTTGTTCGCCCGCAAACTTTGATTCAACTCCACCATGTAGATGGCTCAAAACTCTCCTTCTACTTCCCAACAACAAGCCTCAACCTGGACAGAACCCCCTTGGTCCGGCTGGATAGAGACAACTGGCGATGCCCTCCTCATCCTCGAAGCCGCCCGTCGCGGTCTCATCCCAAGAGTAACCCGCCGCCTCGTCGACTCGGAGCGGAAGATGATCACCTCGGGCTCCGTCTTTGTCTTTGACGAGGACGAGAGTGGCATCAAGCGCTGGACTGACGGTTTCTTCTGGAGCCCTTCCCGCATCCTCGGCAACTTTCTTCTTTATCGCGAGACTGACAAGCGTGGCGCGGGCCACAGAGGCGTGCGCGCCGACCCACCCGACACCGTCAATGAACACTCGCAGTACAACGTCGACGGTGCCCGCGTCGAGGGCCAGTCACTCAGTCGTCCCAAAGGCGAGTCCGGATCACTTGGCATCGACAAACAACGCGAACGCGTCCTCGTCGGCAGTCTCACCAACAGCTACAAGTTCAAGGCCGACGGTCTCATGAAAAAGGTCTGTCCCTCGTGGCCTCCCCCTCCACCCCCGTTTTTCTCACGCCTCTGCTAGACCTTTTCCCTCACGATTGGCGGCGTGTCCCAGCACCTCATCTCCTACTATAAAATAGAAGACGTCGAGCAGGGCCGTCTTCGTTCGCCCTCTTCATTACCGGAACTCGCTTCGCTCGACATCAGTCCAGAGTACCTCGACAAGACACATTTCCGCAACCCACCCAAAGTCGAGATTGGCGTTGATGGCATTCCCCGTTACCGTGGTGAAGCGGACGATATCGATCCCTCACCGGCAATGATAAATGGTCCTTTATCTTCTGGTCTGCCTCTCCTCACTGATGGCCGCGTCTCAGACGGCAAACGTGGTCGCTACGCACCCTACAACGGCAAGAAGCGGAGGGGTAAAGCCAACCAGTCCGAATCTACCTCGCCCACCGATCGTCAAACAAATACGCTCCCTTCCCCCGCCACTCCCACGTCCTCCCAGGCTGGTCCTCCGACACATGGCTACCCAGATCCTTCACCTGTATCGAATATCCCTCCACAGCCACCTCACTATGCCCCATACCCGCTACCAACGAGTTATTATGCCCCTGGGTGCGTAGCTCTACCCTTTCCTCTTGCTGTGCACTCATCTTGCTGCAGTGTGTCTCCTAGCGCCCCACCCCCGCAGGGTCCGCCGCCAACACAATCATACGGCTACCCAGGTTACAATGCACCTCCAACTGATCCTCAGCAATCGGGCATGGTTCACCCACAGGGTCAACAAGGGTACCTATCATACTATCCCCCTAATCCATACGGTGGGTATCCTGGAGCATGGCACGGCTACAGCAATTACTCACAAGGGCCTCCACCGCCAAATGCGAGCGGCCCACCTGCCACTATCGCGGAGCTTCCGGAAAAGCCGTCCGAGGCACCTCCCTCAGACCTCGGTACCAACTCGAACCCCTCTGCATAACATCTCTGTCCTTGCCTCTATAGATAGAATGTATTCGTGTTACCCGCCTCCCTTCGGTGTTCACTCTGTGTCATGGTTTTCGGTTACCTTTCTTTGTTTCAATAGGTCATTTCTTCGTTCTATCCATACATTCATCCCGTGGATATCGTCTCCCCCTGTAGTATAACAGCCCCGCGCTTTGCATATTCCGTGTACATGTACATTTGCCTTTTTTTTTCGGAGCAAGCTGGCTCTACATCACATACTCTATGCATCACTGATTGTCTAGATATCTGTCCTGTTCGTACGCAATCGCTTTCGATTTGCGCTTTCCCGTCCGCTTTTTTCGTTTCTTCCATCTGACGTGTCGAAGTCGACTTTCATAGTATATGAGAGCACCTTATCGCCCGAGTTTCATAACATCGTTTGGAACTGAAGATGGCGTACTATTTTGATCTGATCTCTGAGAATGTGCATAATGAAGCAGTGGCGGCGATGATAAGAAGTCATGACTGCAGATGGCTACAAATCTGCGGATACGCGGGTGTGAGCTGATAAAATGGTTCAGATTGACCTATTGTAATCATACTATGTTTGTCTGTTCAGTGCCATGACCTATATATAATTTGGAGCTCGTGAAAAGACCCCTAAAATATTGTACCAAGAGTCGACCACCATGGCACTTGTATGTTTGGAACACAACTAAGACTTGCCTCCTTTGCATTTACCATCATTACCAGGCTTACCAACATCACCCATCAGATAACTCCTTGTCTGCCTTGGTAAGTAGTACTAGCACACTGAAATCTCAGTTCGTGAAGGTAACATGTACCAATCTTAGGACAGCAATCCTGCTGCCCCTCGGGCTCCTTTCTTGCTCTCTTGGCGCTCATGGCTCTCCATACCTGACATCCGTGTAAGACCAAAACATGTTTATACCGTTTTGATGAGACATCTAACCAGTCATACTGCTTTACCAGCTACCGACTCTTATTACGACTACTACTATACCAGGTGAACCCGGTACAGGCATATCTCATGCTCGCTACACCTTGTTCCATCAGCCCCCATCCTTAAGAGTCGTGACAGCTATAGAAGATTGGGCTACACTCTTACGGTCAACAGCTCCTCCAGGGTACCTTTCACACATGCACGTTGAGGCTGTTGAATGCCGAGAGTGTATGACAAACGCCTATCAGCATGAAGTCATCGTGGCACATATTGTTAATTTGCTCACAGGGTAAGTCAATGATTAATTTTAGTCACCCCTATCTTTCATGGCATTCATAGTCAAAGGATGAGGGTTGTTGCACAACGCAATGCCAAAGCAGGATGGACATCCCTCCTCATAGCTGCTGCTCTTGACCAAATTATCTTCCTCCCTGACAATGACGACACAATTCATACATCAACACTCCCCATCAGGTCATTTAGCTGGGAAGGAGATTATGTGGCATCAAGTCCATCAATTCTAGACTTTTTGAACATCCTTCGATTCACATCGCAGGTCCTTGGGCCTCAGTACATGGCTTTGAGGTACATAATGCCTATGATCTTATCCTTATGGGCACTACTCACAGATGCTTTAACAGCTCAAATTGTTACATGTTTGCAGCTGTCAGCTTCCGAGCATTGACAAAAAATTGGACAGTCCCCAAAATGCAGTTCGAGGCTTCATACACAGCATCACGCCTCTTTTCTCTATCTTCCTTGGTAAATGAGGCTAGAGTGAATAATCATGTCATCACTGTCTTAGTGGACTATTACAGAAGCGCATAGGCTGCGCCCAAAACACTGCACGTTCCCCATCATCTGTATTTGTATAGTAAACTTTTAGAGTATTAAATGGATTCATCCGAAGCCAAAAAATGGGTAAGCTGGTACATGTGCTAAATTGTCGTTTGTTGTACATGATGATTTGAGTCTTCCGACTATCTTTCAGGGCTGTAGGGGTGCTTTACGATGAACCGACGCCCTTTCAATAGATTCCGTGGAGCTTGCTGAACAAATGGACAAGGCATCCTCGCACGTGCAGACAAGCAAGGAGATACGCTCAAAACGACCAGGGATGCTGGTTTATCTAACTACCAACTCTCCCTAGCATGACTTATGTCTACTGACCTCGACGTTGGCAAGATGATCAAAGTCGTGCCCATCAGCTACCGAAGGGTAGTAACTGCCAGCTGACTATCGTCTGTATTTGCTGCGAAGCCTTTACATGGGCGAATGAAATGGTGTTACCGTAGGCCTATCAACATGCTATATTGTCAGTGAGTGAGCGATCCCGGATCCTGCTTGTAACATCAGTCTTATTGACGACCACCATACCTTCTAGTATCTTTACTCACGAGTTCGATATGTCCACAAAGGAAAAGTCAGCTCTGATACCGGTGTCTTCATTAATATGGCTAATTCCTTGACGACGAGACTTGCCAGTTTTCAGCTTCTGACGCTCCGTAACTTTGCAGCGTTATCAATCCTTGCAAGTAGATGGTCACCTTTGTCCGGAATTCCATCCAGACCGACAGCAATCATTAGTCGACCGGAGGCGTGTTTTGTCTAGCTAGACATTTCATGCGCGCCCCTCTCATCACGCCAACTTGTGCTCAAATCACCCACTTCAAAGCGTCTAAAGAGTACAGGTCTGGCTCAGTTACCCTTGATCGGGCACTTGAGCTTATTAGCCATGCGCCTGGGCTGATAAGATAGGTCACACTTCCTACCGTCAACGCATCCAAGGTCTCACGATGCCATTCACGTGCTCAGGGTGAACGGTACGCTTCTCGTCGCTTGGCCACTGGACAGCAGTGGCATGCTCCACTACAGTGGATCTTGAAGGCGGCTAGACAGCCTCTTCACAAAGGGTTTGAAGACGCGGCTCGCCCCGTGTTCGATGGCAGACCATCGTCTGTCCACAGTGTCGTGTTTACTTTTGAGGACGCCACGCCTCTGGGTGTATGCCGGTCACGGCCTTTGTGACATTTGGGTTGCGCAAGGGAGCGTCGATGTCCAAGCTGGCGTCCTTAGTAGAGTAGCTTTATCGGGAGAACACAGAGACCCCCCAGGTGCCACGGGAGTAGCTGGGGTCTGATTGTCGACAAGCCCAGCATCTATTATGGCTGGGACATTGTGGAGACGCTGGCTCGCATGGTCTCAAGGAACTGATTGGGCATACAAAGGAGATTGCGGACTTGTGGTTGGTGCACGCAGCGTTGAAGTCGTGTTCTGGATGAGATGAAGAGCGCGGTGTGTTGGATGGTAGCAGAATGCACCATCAGCAAAATAGATCCAAACAGAGCGGAAAGCGGTACGATCAACACACCCCGTTCACACTCTGGACGTCGTCTCCTTCCCAATCTGCGCCATTTTTGTGATCAAAGTTGACATTGATTACGGTATAGCTAATCATGGTGTCTCAGCGGGTCAACACGGAGGGAAGAAGAAAACACGGCGTACTGCATTTCAACGCAAACTTTTCGCCCAATTCCCTCCCAACACCACTCTACTTGTGCCACAGAATGGCACGTTCGCATGTCCCTGGTTCACAATGTTCACCCAGGCCGTACCTGTCTTGAGTCGGTGGGGTGTTCTGAGCGGCTTACGTATTGCGAAAATACAGAGACGAGTCGCCGGTTGACCGAATAGCATCTTCCTCGTCCTTGAACTTGATCATAACCCCAACTGGACCAAATATTTCTTCTCGGACAATCTTCGTGTCGGGCGTCGTGTTTGTGAAGAGGGTAGGTTGCATAAAGTGCCCTTCTGTCCCGTGAGTTCACAGATCTCAACCTTGGCACTAGCAGGTTCCTAGATTCTATGTAACGCATGATACGCCGCCGAGTTTGAATGCGTGAGATACGGGAGATAACCCCCAGCTTTGATTTCACGAACCCTCTCCAAGAAACTCGTCATAGGTGCCTTCTTGGACTTACACGGGGGACGCAGAACAGCACACCTGAGTGACCTTGGTTCCAGCCGAAGACAACTCAGCCACCTGCGAACGCACCTGGAGAGAACTGGAAGACGAACTAGACGCCAAAGACGGGCCAGTTTACAGCCTGCTCCAGGTTCACATCGTCAAAGGTGATGCTGAGGCCTTTGCCACCCGCCTCCAGCGTCATATCTTTGAGATTTCTCTTGGTGGCCACTTCCAAAATCTTTACGACCGACGAGCGTCGAGCCCGTAAAGGCAAGTTTTTCGATCTTCACGTGGTAAAAGACGGCATGACCGGGTGTTGTCATGTCCAACGAGAATTTTGATGACACCTGGTGGGAAACCGGCCCCGTCGATGAGGTGGGCCATACGGAGTGCTGTGAGAGGGGTAAATTCGGATGGCTTGAGAACGACGGTGTTTCCAGTTGCTAGAACGGATCCGATTTTCATCGTTTTCATTACTATGGAGATGTGCGGGTGAGTTTGAGGCCGACAGAACACGCCGTTAAACTCACGGGAAAAGTTCCAGGGAATGATTTGACCAATAACGCCAGTGGGCTCATGACGGGTATAGGTGAGTTTAGCTTCTGTAGTCTGTTAGGGTTCCTTGGGGTGGGGACGCGCCTTCAAGTCAAGAAAAGTATCCTCTCGGAATCCACCCCATAAATCTTGTCTGTCCGGCTGGCATAGTAAAGTATACAGTTAATTGAGGCATACAGGTAAGCGTTCTTGGACCATTGCCTGCACAATGCAGGTTTAGATTGGTGTACGAGTGCCGTTGCATATCCATGCAGTCACCGCGTCGTTGTCCAATGACTCGAAAGCAGGGATCTCACCTGCGTGCTGTTCCGTCAAGTCGGCAAGCTTGTTCAGAAGCTTCGTTGGACGCCCAGGGCATTCGAGTCCTGGACAGCATCGAAAGCTGTCTGGGCAGCCTCAACAGCGATCTCGACATCCTTAGCGGTGGCCTCGGAAACAGTAGCGATGATCATGCCATTGGCTGACGATCGCCGCTGGTCGGGATGAAATTCTGGACAAAAGGTGACCAACTACTTACTAGGATTGATAACGCTGCAAAGTTATGGGATGAAAATTCGTGTCCAACAGATCATACTTGACAGTAGCGTAATCCAATCCATTAAGGAATTGGCCATTGATGAAAACACCAGTACCAACGGAGACTTTCGCGGGGGTATCGAACTCGTGAGTAAGATGGGAGACATAGTTATTGCCAATGAGACTGAGGTAGTGCGTCTTTGGCAGCGGTGTCTTTGCCCAGGATTGCAAAACCTGCACGGAGGACTATTCAAAATTCCCCAAAGTGAACTAGAACCCAGCGTTCAAGTTTGGCAGTCCTTCGAAGCGTTATTATCGTTCGTGGCTGATGAGCACGACGCGGGCACTACCTTCAAGAAAGTCAGTAATCGGATTAATTGGTTGTCATTTTGATCGCGTCTACTTGCGAGTCTGCGGTGTGAGGACGCCTTGCAGCCCCCGCCTGCCTGTTCACCAATTTATCGGGTTGATGAATTGTGCCAGAAAAGAGTTCACTGTTCAATCAGAACAGCGGTACTGTTCGCCTAGTCTCGTGGCACTAGGATCCAATGTCCCAGTAGTATGACCCCGGACTTGCGCAGACGGGTCAGATGTTTCAAAGGGCGTGTGAAGACGTTGCAGACTTAGGATCATTGACATGTGTTCCATAAAATCGGCTGATTAAGGGTACCACCGTGAAATCAGCCCCACAGCCTCGAAAGATGGGCCCGCATGGTTTGCTCCGGCAGGATCAGCAGAGCGCTCAGCGTGGCCATCGGCATCGGGGGCTGACCCACTGATAAGGCAACACAGAGAATTGAAACACCAAAGTATCGCTCAAAGGCCCAATGAATGATCCGTTCATTCCAAAAAAGGTTGAAACAAGGAGCGTATGCCTACTACGATCTTTCTTGAGGTTACAAATTGAGGGGTGGGTACATGTGCTATTCTTAAACTCGTAGCTTTGAAAG
>JBBPUG010000519.1:0-20724 GCA_038094535.1 Tubosaeta aff. alveolata | reverse complement strand
AGGCCATCTCTTGAGCCTCTTCTAAGCGACGTTCTCGCTTTTCCTTTAGACGAGTGCTCTTACGAGGCTCATCTATAATCTCAATCGCTGAGTTTTTCAACTCCATCCATCGATCATGGGGAAGATCGTCCCCATTTGGGTCCAAACGTATATCTGCGTTGGCCCAATCAATCTCTTCATCTGAGGTGGTGTCACCTCCTTCATTTTCGTAGTAGCGGGACAAACAGTCCGCTACTCGGTTCTCTGAACCCTTAGCATATACTATGCTCGCGTCGAATCGTGATAAATAATCGAGCCAGCGAACTTGTCGGCTCGATAGTTTTCTTTGGGTATTTAGATACCCTAACGCTTCATGATCCGTAACGATCGTGAACTTGAAGCCGAGAAGCTTATCTTCCCATTTCAATAGGGCTTCGATTATAGCGAGTGTTTCTCGCTCGAAAGTCCTGTAATTTTGCTGAGCATCGCTCAACTTTTTCGACATAAATCCTGCGGGCCTACAGGTCCGCCAATCGGACCCTTGTCCGTACACTGCGCCCACTCCATACAGTGACGCATCACAGACGAGCCAAATCGGCTCGTCCTTCCTAGGGTCAATAGGCCTTAGGATCGGGTATTTACAGGCCATATCTTTTATGATCTGGAAGCACCGATCGTGGAGTTCTCTCCACTTGAATGGATGACCATTCCGTTCGATGCTCGTTAATGGCGTCGTGAATGCTGATACATCTGGCATGAACTGTGCCAGGTATTCGACGAGACCAACGAAACGTTGTATCTCATTAAGGGTTCTTGGAGTTCTCCAACTCCGAATTCGAGACATCTTGTCTCGGTCTGCATGTATTCCATTTCGGTCAATTACATGGCCGAGGCAATCGAGCTTTTCGCCATAAAGCTCGCACTTCTCCTTTTCGAGATAGAACTCGGAACGTTCGAGTGTCTCAAACGTTATCTGGAGGTGGCTTTCGTGCTCCTCCAGCGTGTCGCTGTAGACGAATATATCGTCTAGGTATACATAGACAAAGCGCCCTATGTGATCTCGAAAGATCACGGTCATTAGGCGTTGAAAAGTAGCAGGGGTGTTACAGTCCCCTTGTTGCATTACTTGACTCCAAAAGGTGCCATAAATCATGGAGAAGGCCGTCTTCCAGACGTCTTCCGGCTCCACTCGGACCTGTTTGTATGCATTTGACAGGTCTATCTTCAAGCGATACTTCGCTCGTGCAACTTCCATCTGGATCTGATCCTGATCCAGAAAGGGCGTGACGTCCTTAATCATGTTATCATTTCGTTTGTGGCAGTCAATGACTGTCCACAATTTCCCAGATTTCTTGGGAATACATAACATAGGTGTGGCTTGTGGGACACTTTTCATGACCCACCATTCCGCATCCGTGTATAATCGGATTTTATCCGATAGTTGTTGCTTCAGAGTGTCTGGGCAACGAGGCAAGTGGTAAGTGTACTGCTTGCCTTTGTCGACTAACGGGATTCTATGATTGACATCCCGTAATGGAGGAAGTTTCTTTTTTACTCCTCCAAGTAAGTGTTCATATTTGTGAAACCATTGGTTTCACAGTCAAGGAATATCTTCCTCGGTCAGTGATTTTGTTTTTATTGCTGCGAGTTTTGGGCTCGCAATTTTCTTATCTCTGTTCTCTCCCCTCCTCCCCTTCGAAAGGTCATTGCGGGATATCTGTCCCACTGACCTTCCGAGTCAATCAGAAGAGGAAGACGCCCTAGGGCGCCTTTTTTCCTCCATAGCAAGCTCTCGCTCGCTGAGGAAGGGCACACGCTCACGTCCAATTATAAGAACTTGAGCGTCAAAGTCCATTTGTGCGCGATGTTTGCGCAAAAACGGTATACCCAGTATACAATCGTAGCGATTGATATTCGCTACATCGAAGTATACGTCCGATCGATATCGTCCGACCATTAGTGGGTTTATCCCACCATGGGAGATCCATGAACAGCTCCCAATACAGCCTAATTGTAGTGTGAGCTGCTGTTCCAGCGGCTGCACACTCATCTTCGTGACCCTTGCAAATGCAGGACTCACGAAATTACCGGTACTACCGGTATCAATCATTGTATACGCCTTGCAGCCGTTGATAACGGCTTCAATGGTTGTGCATGTCCGTAATGCAACTGGCACTTGGGGACGGGTCCCCAACTCTTGCATACCGTCCCTGGCACACATTGCATACCTGAATTCACGCGAAGAATTCACGGATGTCTCGATCACCGCCAGGTGAACTTGGACATGACCTGGGGCATGACCTAGAGGGAGTTGGGCACGATGTTGGCCCTCTTCCTCTGTATGGATCACCATAGACTCATATGGGGTGTCTACAACAACGTCGTCGTTGTACACCCTAAAATTTCCGAATTGGGCGTTATGTCGGTCTAGCACCCACCGTTCCATCATACCGCAAAGACGGTCGGCGCCTGGCAGAGGTTGATTATTCCTCTGCAGCATGTGGATCCACTCGGTGGTTTCACTGAGGTTATTCAGGAAACAATGCCTCCTGTCGAGTAATTCACGGACTGCGTCCACTAGAGTGCATAGCGCACTTCTGGTGCGATCAATGTTCAGTCCATGTCCATTCATTTGGGCACGTTCGCTTTGGTCCCACCCGCGATCATATTTGCAATGGGCCAATTGCAGTGGATATGCCATTGCTGCATTGAGGGAAGGATTTCCCTCGATAGATGCTTCTGTGACGTGTTCCACATGCCGGCGACATTCAGGACAGGAGTTATCCATGTGGATGACTCCGTATTGATTGGACCACGTCCAACGACGAGTACTGGGAGATCTTCTTCCATCCTCGTCTCCAGAGGTATTATGGGAATGTCTGTCTTCATTCCCAACAGAAATCGCCGGGAGCATAGCCCCCATGTCGTCCATTAATATATCAACGTCGTTTTCCTCAGTCCTGAGGGAAGCGTTTTGGACTATGTCCACATGGGGTTGATACTCCATTGTCCCGTTGTTCCGGATCCACACGCGACCCCATGGGGTGTCTATGGAGATGTGATCATCTCCTGTACGGACCCGTCAAAGGGGTCTATGAAGCAGACCCCTGATTTGGGTCAATATATCGACAACGAGCATCAGCAAATCACCCCACCACTGTACAGGTCTGTACAGACCTGTACAGATTACTACAGCTCTACAGACCCACAGATAGGTCCCCCTCTGTACAGTTCTGTACAGAGTCTGTATAACCCCTGTACTACCCTGTACTACCCTGTACTAGTCTGTAGAAAGTCTGTACTACTCTGTACCACTGTATAGTCTGTGCAAAATCAGTGGTTTGCTGATGGAGCCTGAAGCACCACCACCGCGCGACGATACCGGGCGAAGGTGGTGCTTTTAACAGCTTGCCCACCATCACCGATTGATGACGAGGCTAGCGAGGGGTGCACAATGGCTAGTCGTCGTAGCAGTGATGTCCACGCCTCGCCCTCACGGCACAGTGCAGTGCGACTTCAAACAACTTCAATGATTTTGGTGGTGTGGAGCTGTCACGTGACACATCGGTCCCTTGCTCGTGCATGCAAGGGTATGCCCTCGCTCAGGTCGTGCGCCGTTGTCTAGTGAGAGGTGAGTCTACAACAAAGATCAGAAGCGTGTTTTATGGTAAAATCGCTCTCACCACGACAGGAGCCTGCGAGGGAAAGGTTATGTAGCGGCGCACCCAGCCAAGTTAACAAGCTCACTTACGCAAGTCACGCTCAGACCCATCCGCTTCCCTGTTCGATTCATCGACTCTACTCTAACGAGCTCACTCACGCGAGTCACGCTCATACTTTCCACCCGTCCGACGCTCCCCCATCCGCGTGAATCACACCTGCGGTTTGTATGTGCCAGGATCATTTTTATGTCCCAAGTCACCATCATTGAAACCATAAGCCAGATTTAGTCTACGGTCCCCCCGAAAACGTGTTTCTTTGGATCCGCGTATGAAGTACGTTGCATACTTAAGCGTACATTATACTATCTTGATCAACTTGTGCCTTTTCAGACTTATTTATGAATATTCGCAACATGTCCGATCTGCCAACGGGTGCCATAATAAGACATGCCACGACTCAGAACCCGCTGCTACGGCCTGAAGAAATCGTAGCCTCTAGGTTCAGGCTCCGGAACGACGTGATGGTAGGTTTTCATCGTGTTTTACTTTGAACACATACCTCTAGCTAAGGCAATGTCGCCTCACCTGAGTATCCCAGACATACAATAAGTATCAGGTTTCCCGGTGCGACCTTCAGCTACTGAGTCGGAGAGGAACTTTACGGTCAAACGCCGACAAGGTGAAACGATGTCTGGCTAAAGAGGATACCGAAATCTGCTATGCCGCATGTTCAACATGTTTCTGGTCGCGTTTGAAAACTTGAAGGTGTTTCACAGTCATGCCGCCCAGTGCAGTGCGCCTAGCATTTAATATGGTATAAAGCCCCGGCTTTCTCGTCTCCCACTCACAGGTGCTGGCTAGTAAGTGTATGCACTCATTTCGTATCGACTTGCTCACCTTTCTTTTTGTTAGCCCATTCTCTATTCTCCAACTCATCCGCCGTTGACGGCCGACTATCCTCTCGTTCATTTGCCACTCTCCGCGATGCATTTCCATTCTGTTTTCCTCATATTAATAATCTCGAATGTTGTCTCCTTCGTCACATCTGCACCCACATCCGCCCGGATGGATATCTCTTCCTGCGCAGAGTATGCGTCAGGGACTACTTTCTGATAACAAACGTTCATCGCGTATGTGACTAGGCAACCGGGCTCACAACCACTACAGAATGGTATCAAAAACACGTAAGATCCATTTGACCTCTGGTGCGACAGTTGATAATGTCGTTGTGGGTAGCCTACCAGCCCGTGAGAAGAGCGTGAGACTCAGCAGACGGGGTTGCTTCCAGTGAGGTGCATTTATTTCGTACCTAATCCTACTTGATTCGGATGCTTCTTCCACTGCTTCTTCCAGTTCTAAACAAAAAGACGCCTCTTCCAGTTCTGGTGTAAAGAGTTGGCATCAAAGTCAGGTGGACAACTACCTCCAAGATGCCAGGGATGATCTCGCTCCCGGGGGTGATGTCGCCGGCAAGTGACAAGTTCATGAACAAAAGTTTCTATGCAACTGACGATCATTTACAGTGAGTTCATTCAGTTTCTTCAATGACCCGGATTGCCCTATCTTCAGACTCATCATGAATATGGTAGCCACACTCGCTACTACTCACCATCGCTGACAAGTGGTCCAGTAACTGAACCCAATCCTAATGTTGAGGGTGCGTATGAACTGAATGTGGATCCTGTCCATACGACTGACCGTCATTGACAGTGAGTCCGGGGTTGTTTTTGTGACACCGCTTCTTTACTGTTGAATAACTTGCAGTACGTTCGCCACGGAGAGGGTGTTCCTGAAGGACACTATAGGGAAGACTCTGATATTGATCGTGCTGTTGAAGAGATGGGCGGTTATAATTTTGGTAAATGTCAAAACCATTAATTGCCAACGCAACTGATCATTGTCGACAGTGCGTCGATCAAAAATGTTATTTTGATACTCCTGAATTAATGTTCTTGTCATCAACTTGTAGGAGACCGTGGCAGAACAGCCCGGGCAATGGCAGAGCAATGGCGGCAGTGATACACCTGGAAGACTCAACCATGGTGCACACACCATATAGAGCTACTATATAACATGGATAGCCCAGTAGCTAACCCCAGTTATGGCTTTTTTCCTATCGGTTTCTAGATGGGTCATGTGCCAGTAAGCACTTGACTTGCAGTCTCGTGCTGTCTCACATAGCCACATGTCATTCTGTCAAATGCCTAGCACTTGGTAGCGTGATAACTCATGACACGTCGCAGTGCAAGCACAAGACGAGAGCAATGTGTCGGGCGGATCAACATCGGCGACTAGCCTGGGAATGCCGCCTCGGTCGGCCCTCCGATTGCTCTCCGTGTGCCAAGGAAGCTGCGCGGCTCGAGAAGCTAATACAGCAAGAAAACCTGTTGCAAAGGAAGCGCGAAGAGGTGGAGGCCAAGCACCGCAGACATGTAGCAGAATTGGAGGCCAAGCTGCAGGCCACTGAGCACCGTAGGCCTTAGGAGGGACGCGAAGCGCACCTGCGGGAAGAGCAAAAGAGACAGAATGCATGACTGTGCGCCTACTTGTGGCGTCGAAAACACGCCACGGATTGGGTTGAGCTCCACTTTATCAGAGTCACTTGGTCATACTCATATCCAGGCTGTTTGCGTTCAGCGGCGTGGCTCCATCTGTCGGATCTGTCAAAGGTGATACTCATGCACTATTTACCATGAAACAGAGATGTTACGGAGAAACATGGTATTGAGAACAGATCGTCACTCATCGGATGGATTTGAGCTGCGACAAATACCGGAGGCGGTAATGGACGGTGCCAGAGCATACACAAATTAGTGCCAACCTCGTCTCCAAATTCCTTCACGTGTTACTAACATGGCGGCCCCGCCCATTGATGCCTGAGGTGACCATTCCGAGACATCCCTCCCTATTCTAATGAAGCACTGGCTCGTTCTCATGGCGGGAGAGAGGCGAGGCTGCATGCCTTGCACAACATTGCCTTCGGCGAAGTTCCACAAGTGTATCATGTTGATGCTCCACGCCCCTACTGTCACTGCTATCGCGGAACCATTCGATCTAGTTTTGCCGCACTCTGGCACTCGGATTTATATATATATGCTTATAACATGCGGGCTCGTACATGGCTTACTGTTCATAGTATGCTCTCATCCAGATCGTCGAAATCCACGTCTCTGATGATGTCTCCCCACTCGTCAAGGTGGCTGAGAATCATCGCACACTTTTTCCTCACATCCCGCTCGGCGTCCTTGCCAAGTACAAGGTACAGTGGCCATGTCTTGCCTGCTGCACGTCCCTCCCCACGGACGACTTCGACGAGTGCCTTCATTGCCTTTACTGGATCTCCGGGTTGCTTTCCCTTCGGCGCCGCAAATACTTTTGCAGCCGGCCCCCGCTTGTCGTCGTAGTCTGGAATTGCGTTGGATTCGTCAAAGTCATTGCGGTAGATACCTTCCGTCCGGAACGAACTTGGCTTGACGATGAGCATGCGGATGCCAAACGGCTCGAGTTCGACGGCCATGGTCTCTGAAATAGCTTAAATTTGGTGAGGGTGCAGCATTACAGCTTGGTCTCTGACAAGCCTTACCATGTAGGGCCGCCTTGGACGACCCGTAAAAACCTGGTGGGAGTGGCGTCAAGCCAAACTTCTCAAATGCGACCTCGGCTTTACGTACCCAATCCCTTTTGGACCAACATGAGTAAGGAAAGGATGCCGAAACGTACCGGGTACGTACCTCGAGTTCTGTCCTCCAAGTGCTTCTGCTTCCAATGACAACAACCGTCCCGCTTCTCTCTATCAAAGACGTTACGTAAATCAAGTCATCAATGATGCTAACCCACGTTTGCGCATGTACGGCAAGATTGCCGTAGTCACGCCGAGAGTTCCGAACACGTTGGTCTGGTACTGAGAGTGCAATAACTCTACCCTGTGGTATGTGTGCGCACGTACACTTGTCATTTTATCACCAACTTACATCGTCAAAGAGGACATACCCGCCTTCCTCGACGAACACAGAGAATGCAAACCCCGCATTGTTGACGAGCACGTCCACGGTACCCCACCCGGAAGCCTGAATGATGTCATCGATCCGCTCCTTGACCCGGGCTGTTCCGCTCGCAATGTCAAGCTCTGCGCAGTGGAGGTTCGGCACGTAGTCCAGTGCCGGGTTCTCGAAAAAGTGGTGCATTTTCGATAGCGTCTTGGCTGTCGCGATGACACGTTCGCCACGGGCAAGGAGGATGCTCACGAGTCGTCGTCCGAAACCGGACGACGTGCCTATGGGCCTATATTGGGATAGTTTCGGTGCCGATATTGGAGACGCACCTGTGACGAACCACACTTTGCTAGTGGGAGATGTCACCTCGACAGCCGGATGAACGATTGCGATATTGGTGGTACTGCGTGCGGGGCTACCGGTAGGTCTTATATCATGGCAGTGAAGCTGAGTCACTTTTCGCCCTTACGGGAAAAGTAAGCAAACGAGAGGTAAGTGCAGCAGGAGCGAAAAAAGCCACTGTCTTACTGCTAGTATGATTGTAGCGACCCGCCCGTTGTAAGATCTTGGTGCCGAACTGGGTGAGAGCGACTGGAACCTTGGTGCAAATGCGCAAGATGTTGGGCATCCTTGAGTGCCTTGTAACACGACAATGATCGCGTTGAGATCCGTGCTACCATTGGATTCAGTGACGCTGGTAAGTATATGTATTTGGATAATGCGTGCTCCGTATTGTCGCATATGTAGGGGCTCCCTTTCGGGGAATTGCGGGGTTACATGGTAGTCGCAACTATGATGCCTCATTTGTGGAGCTGATATGTAACAGTGTCGCCTGACGGACTGGTTTCTGATAAGCTCGATCACGGGAATGTGAAGGGTCCGACCGGAAACATGGGTCGAATTGACGTCTAAATTTGTCGTATGGCATTAGTTTTACTATGAACATTAAGAGGGAACAATGACTGAGGAAACGCCTGCCTTGTGAATCAGTTGAATTCGATCGGGCCACACAATGCGTCCCCAGCATACCACCTGTCCAGAAATTGGAACTGTCAGCACATATATCACCACACATTCAAGTACTCAGATAGGCAGCTGTCCACCTCTAATCCTTTCATCCGCGACAGTGCGACGAACGTCGGAAAGCTTCCAACCAGCATACCTGCCGGATTGGGACGAATTAGATAAGGAAGCCAAGTCCTCGGGATCGCCCGGTTTCGCAAGCGGCGACAACCGGGAGCCAGTCCAGAGCCTATCCAAAAACAGAATATCTCCGGTCCGGCAGAGTCCGAGCTCCATATTGGAAGGAGCTCATATCTTGATCGATCTCCGACTTCTTGAAGGAGCCCTCAACATTACCAGCGTTTCAATCTAGAGAATATAGAAACATGGTTCGCCAGTTTTTCGTCGGAGGCAATTTCAAGATGAACCCTGCCTCAGTGGACAAGAAGAAGGGTATCATCGATATCCTCAATAACGCTGATCTGGACTCTTCGACTGGTGTGTCCAATCGCTCGAGAACTAGGGTCAACACTGAAACTAAAGTGCGACAGAGGTCATTATTGCACCCCCTTCGCTATATCTGATCCCCCTTCGGGATACCATCCGCAAGGATATCAAGCTCGCTGCTCAAAACTGCTACTGTAAGGACTCAGGCGCCTTTACGGGCGAAATCAGGTCAAACACCTATCGTTCTTGTTCTTCACGAATTTATTTATGTCTTTCAGCCCAGCTCAGCTCACTGACATCAAGATTCCGTACGTCATTCTTGGTACGTCGGCGCCTGTGAATCCTGCAGGTGGTCCACGACTGAGCGCCTTCCCCCAGGACATTCGGAGCGGCGTACCTTGTTCCACGAAACGTCCGAGCTTGTTGGGGAAAAGACCAAGGCGGCTCTGGATGCCCATCTCAAAGTCATTCTCTGTGTTGGGGAAACCCTTGCACAGAGAGAGGCAGGGAAAACGACAGAGGTAGTTTTCACACAGCTCCAGGCCGTTAAGGACATCCTCCAAAAAACGACCTACTGGAAGTGAGTCTACGTTTCCCGATCTGAACCCGAATCCAATCGTCTTTAGCGGCGATATCGTGATTGCGTACGAGCCTGTGTGGGCCATCGGCACGGGGAAAGTGGCCACTCCAGCGCAGGCGCAAGAAGCTCATGACAAGATCCGTTCCTTCTTGAAGATGGAGGTAAACTTTGGCGCTTCTGAGGTGACGAGGATCATTTACGGCGGCTCTGTCAACGCTGCGAATTGCAAGGAACTTGGTACGCGCAATGGTTCTGTGTGGTTCTTATGGTTCACCTGATGCTGTGTCGGTTCAGCTGTGCAGCCCGACATTGACGGCTTTTTAGTGGGAGGCGCATCATTGAAGCCAGAGTTTGTGGACATCATCAACGTGAACAGGAAGTAGTAGAGAAACTGTTCCATATTAGGAAATCATACTAGAGTTTGTTGCGTCACCCAATAAACCTGTCTGCGACCTTCATCTCTTCAACATGCTGAGGTCGCTTCTGGCACCTCTTCGAAATCTTCAGGACCATGTACTATACGAAACTAGCCTGAACGACAATACTCAGTCCCCGCCAGTCGTAACCCCTCAGGGAAGCGCAGTTGCAAGCCAGGTCAAATCTCTTGTCGAGGAACTCAAACTGGCGCAGGATACCCATTCTAGGATCACGGTAATTAGACGAAATTCATATCAGTGTGTATTCGAACATGCCATTTGACAGATGTTGCACACTCTTCAGTCTTCCATCGAAGACCAGCACGAAGACGCATTGAACGCATTTCGTGAAGCGGACGGATTTCTCATCTTGATGCACGTCCTGTCCACACTCGCAGCAACGTCCTCTATTTTGTCCACTCCTCAGACGACCGAACAAGTGTTCGAGTGTATGCAACTTGCGCTTATGCTTACCTCCAGGGCTTTACATCAACACCATGGCAACTTGGCCTTCTTCGAGGTTGGTTGTTTGCCTTTCCCTGCTCGTGCTCTTACCACCTAGCCTTAGGAGTATGTCGGTTATGCGACCTTGTCTGATGCCCTGCGACGCGCTTATAAAACATCCTGTCACCTGCGAAAAGACACTTGGCTGTCTTCTTTCCCTCTCTGTGCATGAATTCGCACTGGCTGATCTATTCGTGACGTTGCAACCATATTCTCACGACATTCATGAACTGGACATCCATTTCTTAGAATTTACGCCCTCCCTTGGCACCATTCATCTCCCCCGCGTCTTCAACATTGTCTGGGAAGTTGTCTTTGGATCCTTCGAAATGAATCAGTCCCTCAGGTTAATAGTACTTAAAATCTTGGAGCACTTTGCGCAGTCTTCTCATCACAATCTCGCCGTCTTGAGCATGTTGGGTGTTCTTGCGCCCACGTTTTCTAGTTTCGTCTCTCACTCTGCGACAGACCAGCAAGGCTTCCAAGCCGCGGAACGTCGCCTGCAGAGCAAGATCATCAAACGTCTATTCGAGATGGGTGCTTCCACTCGGGACGCGCAACGGCTGTTTCAGTGCGCAGTGAAGGAGGATAAATCTTTGGACATCGAGATGATCGATTTCATTCGCACAGCATTGAAATCCAAGTGGCCACCTCACATTTGTTTTGAGGACAGGTCTGCCGTGAGCTTGCCACTCAATGGATGCAACTCACTTCCGTCATCTGGCTTGACAGTCATGGTGAGTGATCATATATTTTCGGTGGAATGATTATATCCGGCTCCCTAAGTTATGGACGTGGTTTGAGAGGATGCCTTCCGTAACGCACAGGATATTCGGTATCTCTTTTGGTTCGCGTCACGTCATGGAATTGTGCATAGGCAACAACGGTGCTCTTGCATTGAGGAGCGGTTCTCGCCAGGAGTTTACACTATTATCCAAGATAAGGATAGAAACCTCACGTTGGACCCATATTGCTCTCGTTTACTACCCCCATCGGACTACCTATGCTGCCGTTCGTACGTTCAAACATATCGTGGGTTTCATCAAAGTTAACTTGTCGTATAGGTGTATTTGTAGATGGTGTTCTGACTGAAGTGGTCGACTCGACCTATCCGAGCACGCAGGGGAACCGTATCGGACGACTTACAGTGGGGGACGAAAGACCGGATAGGGCCTCCAGGTGGTGCCTTGCGTCCGCATATCTTCTTTCTACACCGCTAGGTGGCTATACCTTGGGTTTGCATTACCTTATTGCTGATCAGGACCAGATGACGAACTCCCCAGGTTCATTCATCACTTGGGTCCCAGATACGAGGGAAGCTTTCAGGACAGAGCTCTTATTCGGTTCCTCACGTACGAGGCATCCACCTCGTTGAATATGCACATGGTCGGCCCCGGGTCGTTACCTGGGGAAACATCTCTTAAAAAGGCTATCAGAGATGGCGTTCTCATCGCAGAGACTTCAATTATCTGCAAACTGGTTACCAAGAATATCGCTAATTTTCCACCACTAGATACCCACCACTCCGAAACGCAGGATGCGAACTGTACCGTCCTAGGGTCTGCCGTTGCCATTCCATGTCGTCCATTAGATCTTTCTCTATGGCGTATAGGCGGCGCTCGGTTGGTGCTTTGTTTGGTATCTCTTGCAGAGGTGGGCACCACTTTACTGCCAGTTGCACGTCTCTATTAACGGGGAAAGACGTCACACGAGCTGTCGAAGGCCATGACTATCCTATGTGATAGTCTTCGTAATTGCTGGCAAACTTCAGAAGATATGGAACGAGTTGGTGAGAATGATGACCTACCCTCGTACTGGTTGCTGACGATCACAGCTGGTTACGATGTCCTTGCCAGTATTCTTTACCAAAAGAGTCGTCTGATCAATATGACGACCTTTGAGATCTTGTTCGAGTTCCTGGGGCTCAGTTTTCGATCCCCGGAGTAAGCAACGTTTCATGTTCGCTATCATTCCGTGACCCACTGGTGAACATTTCAGCGTTTCAACTATCACAAACATGGTCGCATACACCGCCATCGCCCTAGATTTCGAACTTTGGTCTTCGACCACTACCGATATTCAACGCGCACATCTTGAACATTTCGCATTTCTCTTGCGTTCCAGTCGTTACCGGAAATTCAATGCCAAGGTTCGCCTCTTAAAACTCAATCTTGTCCGCAGATTGTTATTCGTTATCCGTACATCATGGTACCCTTCGGGGACGATTCCTCATATTGTCAATGCACTTGGTGTTGTCATGCAGGCTCACTTCTCTGCCATTGATGCCATCAAACCCGTTACATCCTATATTGCGGCAAACGTCTCCTCCGGTACAAGCCCTCTCGTTTGTATGGGACGAAAAACAAATACTAATACTGCGTAGACTCCTTCCCATCTTCGCTGGCTTCCTTTGCGGGTGTTAACAATGATGAAAAAGGACAACTTGTCCTGGCCGCGGTCGTATCGTTCCTCCGAATTCCAACTATGTACATGAAATTTGCAGAGGCTCTTCCAGTTGCACGCGTTACATTGCTGTGGCTAGGGACTGAACCATCTCCTCCCCTCGTTTGTCAAATCCTGGCAATTATCGGCATCAGCTTAAGTACCTTGTCCTCCTTTGGGAAGAAATTCGAGTTAGCAGGTGGTTGGCTTGTGTTGAAGAAGGTGTTGCCACCTATCTGGAATGATGCTATTCACGAGGCTGCTCTCGATTTGCTATTGGAGCCAACACGAGATAGCGGATCTGACTCCACGGTTGTCAAGTGTCCGCAGGTGCTTTCCATCATGTTGCTCGCACTTCGCCAAGGATTATTGGCGTATTCAGATGCCCAAGCTCAAGGTTTGTCTGCACCCGCGTGGGGGAAAAGAAAAGCATTGACATCATCTTGATTCAGGACCTGCTAGACCTGTCGTTGAACGAATTCTCGGCGACCTGGTCAATCTTCACCGCGCACATTCGTCGTTTTGTCATCTGTTCAAATCGCAGAGCTCCACTGACATACTCATCGATTCTCTCTCTTCCACGCCTGGAAATGATGGTGCGAAAGTATCCACGCAACTAACACACCTCGGATTATTAGTAGCGAATGGCAATCACATATCATCAATCCAGAAGCAGCAGGTAATTGGGTGCGAGACGCGAGATTTCTAGTACTTCTAATGAGGGACACTTTAGATACTTGAGATCACAAAACCTGGACCTCGGCCGGCGAGTCCTGTTGTTGTACCTTCAGCCAGTAGGCTTGCATCCGTCCAGGAGGAGGCATTACGCCAGACAACCAGTCGCCTGGATGCATGGAGGAACATAATCATTGCCTCAGAGCGGGAGCGCTACCGAAAGACAACCATTGATACGTAAGACACTAACTCCCCCAGCATGGTGTGGGTCTTAACCATGGGATCGTAGGCGTGAGCGTCGCAGGCGTATCACAGTAACTTGCGAAGGTATTTTGGGAACATGTTCGGAACGGGATGTGTGGTGTCACCTTGGACCTGATCGGACTTGGAGGCTGGACGAGACGGAGGGCCCACATCGGACGCGGTGAGTCTGCGCAGCTGCTTATCATACCGCTTACCTGTGTTCAGGAACAAGTTGGAACCATCTGCCGAGTCGCTTGGCGTGCCTCGTGCAGAAAACAGTAGCACAATAAATGACGGAGGTGATACCGATGCCTCGTCCGCCTTGCAGATGGATGCCTCGATCAAAGAAGATACTGAACCCTCATCCGAAGACAATGGAAATGCCCTAGCAGATGAGATCGCGGAAGACAAGCATCGCCGGGTTAGACATGAACTCGAGCCGGGAGATGTGATCGAAGCTGTTAGCACGATATGCCGCGTATCAGGCGTGGACTCATACCGTACGTACACTCCCTTTGCTTGGTTTTTCTTCAGATCGGTTTCGACTTTTTGCTCCATAGCTGGATTGCTCATATTCGGGCACACACACCTTTATATGCTGGACGGGTTGATTGAGAACGATGTAGGTGAACTAACCGACGCGGTTGACGCGCCAAAGGGGATGTTCTTTGTTGCCGGGAGCAAGCCTTATTTGCGTGGTCCCCAGCGGGCACGGCGATGGTAAGTCGCGACATAGAATCCTTGTGCATGCATCGTGCTCATCTCGTCGCAGGCGTCTTGACCAAATCGCGGGCTTTTCAAATAAGTCGTTTTTATTTAAGGATGTTGCGTGAGTGTATCACCCTTGCAACACCACGTGTTAACTGAAGGTGACTAGTCTGGAAATCTTCTTCAAGGACAGTCGGACACTTTTATCGGTCTTCCTGAACGATACCCGTCGGCATGATGTTTCGCAGAGGCTGCAAACCATCATAACGCGGCATTCGACACATGAACATATGTCAATACTTGGACTCGCGTTGCGAGAGATGAGTATCGCGCTCCCAATGGGAAAAGGAAGGGCAGCAACGAGCACTCACGAAAAGGCACTGGTGACAGTGCAACGACAGTGGCAGAGTAGGGAGATCAGCAATGTGGGTGGACAAGTCCTATATTCCGTGTTCATGCCTGAGTTGATGGTTCGTTTAGTACACCTACTTGAGTATCTTGAACCAGCTCTCTGGACGCACACCGAGCGATGCGACACAGTATCCGGTCTTTCGTATGTTTCCTGTTGATACGTACTAAGACATTGCCTCACGATTCGAAAGCCTGGGTCTTGAAGGATTATACTTCAGGCACGTTGGATTTATTGTCACCTGAATCATTCCGAGAGTAAGTCTTCTTTCATGTCCTCCCATCCCTTACAGACCATATACTTTAATCTATACAGCCTTTCGAAGCCAATGGGAGCACTTACACCAGACCGTTGTGAGATCGCCCGAAGTCGCTATGAAAACCTGGAAAGCGTTGGGGAGAAACCGTTCAACTACGGCACCCATTTCAGCTCGTACGGGTTGCTCTTTCTAACCTTTGGGTCATTTTGCGAGTAACGCATGGCCAGGTCCATGATCGTTTGCCATTTTATGATTCGCATGGCGCCGTATACGGGGATGTTCAAGACCTTGCAGGTAAGCCGTCTCGGGACCGAATCGATCAAATTGATGCAGCCCCCCAGGGTGGGGATTGGGATCTTCCAGATAGACTGTTCATGTAAGCCGAATGGGTTCGTTTTGCATGTAGCTGACGACCAAGGGTAGTGACGTCGGAAGGGCGTATCAATCCGCATCGCAAGATGTGCGTGGAGATGTTCGAGAGCTTATTCCCGAGTTCTTTACGTGCCCAGAGTAGGCTAAGTCCATGCAAGACACTAATCCCAGTCTCATACGATGTTTAGATTCCTCGAGAACTTGTCCCATATTGACTTTGGTTCTTCGGCGAGCACGGGTGAGAAGATCAACGACGTGAAGTTGCCCCCGTGGGCTAAGGGAGATGCCCTCTTGTTCATTCATATGCATCGACAAGTGAGGTCCCTGTATGCATTTGACACGTTTGCTCATCACCTGTTCCTCTGAAGGCCCTGGAGAGTCGCTACGTGAGCGAGAATCTCCCAGCGTGGATCGATCTTATATGGGGATGCAAACAACATGATGCCGATTCTCTCAATGTGTTTCACCCGCTCAGCTACGAGGGAGCCATAGGCGAGTCAGTTCCCGAGTGTTATAGATGATATTCTCAGCTTCATCATAGACTTGGACAAAATTACAGACCCTCTCGAACGAGAAGCAACAATCGGAATCATTCACAATTGTGATTGTGCCGGCTTTTTTTTCGTTGGCATGGGCTGACTTTCCGAATAGTTGGACAGACCCCACGAAAATTATTTTCTTCGCTTCATCCGCCTAGGAATCTGCAGGGTATTCTCAGCCTCCCAGCGCAAGTCTCCCGGGGAGTACCAGAAGACGCTCTGGCGTTGGTAAGGGATCCTAGACCACCAAAATGTAAGGGAAGGGATCCCATCGAGAGATCAGTTGTTTACGGTTTTCATAGTGGCCCTCGATGGGCCTGTGGCAAGTGTCACAAAAGACGGAAGTGGAAAAACTGTCCCCGTACGCTATGGTGTGCTGTTCCCTCCATCACGATTTGATGAACAAGTGTGTTGGGGGAAGGATGACACGCTTCGAGTGCTCCATCACGGCACGGTACGTGCTGCTAGTATATCTCCTGCAGAAGTGAAGGATGGCAGATGTATGTCTCCATTTCAGGTTGTTCAGACAATCGAAGCTACGTTTCCTACATGCGCTGTATTTGCAGACCAAGATACTCTCGTGACCGGATCGGACGATTCATTGGTGCGCATTTGGCGCCTTTCGCACGGTCCTCTATCATTGTCGCCATTCGTGGGCACTACGACGATCAAGATCCGTAGAGAACAAGAGTCTTCGCTGTCGCTCGTCCATCTCCTACGCAAACACAGCGCTCCTATAAATTGCCTCCGAGTATCCCGGGCATGGTCAGTTGTGGTTAGCGGCAGTATGGATGGGAGTGCCATCTTGTGGGATCTCAACAGGGGTCTATACGTTCGATCAATTTGGCACGTTACCAAGGATGTGTCGATCCAAGACGCAGCCGTGCATCTCGTCGCGATAAACGAATCTACGGTACGTTGCAAAGGTCAGTCAGACACGCCATCTCATGATCTGAATAGGGTTATATCGCGACATGTTCCACCCATTCTTTATGGCTCCATAGCATCAACGCGCGGCCGATTGCGAGGTTGGACCTCACCTCGAGCATGCCACATGGGGGGTTGCCATACATGACGTCCATTGCATTTCACGAGCGGGATTACTCGCATCTGGGTATCCTCGCAACCGGACACGTGGACGGTTCTGTATCCCTTTATACGTGGGGTGCGGAAGACACGCCCAAGGATGCTCGGGCTCGATGGGGCTTTATCAAAGTTCGTGACCTGGAGGCAGAGGGGGATAGCTCTCCATCAATCTCGTCCCTCGATTTTATTGGGTGAGTTGAGTCTCCCTTGGCATGTGCTCTTGTTGAGATGTCGCTTAGTGAGACACTCTGGGTTGGGGATACGTCAGGAAAAGTAGCTCGTTGGATTCTCCCAGACTGAGGGGTTTGTCCAAAACAGGTAATTTGGTGTACGTAAGGAAATGTGTAAATTACACCACTCGAGTCGCTCCGTCCTTGCAGAATGTCCACCATCTACATCGACCAGGCGATTGGCGTCGACGCCCCAGGCAGCGGCGCGATTGATCGTCCGTATCAGACACTTGGCTACGCAATCTTTGCCACTCCTCCCGCCGAGGTCAATAGCGCTGTGTTTCAGATCCGGAAGAGTGCAGAGGCAGAATATGACATCCCGACACAGTCTGCGACAAAGAAAGCGAAAAAGGACGCGCAAGGTCTGCAGAAGAAACGCCTGAAAGTAGAGGCAGAGGAGAAGGAAGCACGGGAGCGACAAGAGCGCCGCCAAAACCGGCTCGAGGAAAGCCGGAAAGTGGTCCTAGTCGAGGATCCATCGCTTCCGACACCGACCAGGGTGAGTCTGAGTCTGCAACAGATCGTTTCTGCTCTGAAGGCTCTGTTTGCAGTCCAAGATCGTGAACCTCGAGCGTTTGCGGGATCAGAGGGTGCGTGTGTCTGGATGGGTACACCGTCTCCGCGATCAACAGGAAATCATGTTTGTTGTCGTTCGGGATGGCACGGGATACCTTCAAGCCATACTGACCGGTCAGGCAGTGCGTATGAGCTTGCTCTCGACGCAATTCGACTGACTATGCCCAGAACAAAACCTACGACGCTGTCACACTGCAGCTTGAGGCATCCGTCGAACTCACTGGAACGCTGAAAGCTATTCCTCAGGGCCAGAAGGCCCCAGGCGGACACGAACTTGTCGTGGATTACTGGAAAGTGCTCGGTGCCGCACCCGGTGCGGAAGAGGCGTTTACCAACAGACTCAACGAGGTGCCGTCATCGGTTTACCCTCGTCTTTTCATCGCTAACATCATCCCTTAGCAATCTGATCCTTCCATTCTCGCCGATCTTCGCCATCTCGTGTTGCGTGGTGAAACGGCTTCCAACGTTCTTCGCCTACGCGCTGCGCTCCTGTCTGCTTTCAGATCTACGTATGCCACACACCATTGCTTAGAGGTAACACCACCGTGTCTCGTGCAGACGCAGGTAGAGGGTGGTGCGACACTGTTCAAGTTAGACTATTATGGACAACCCGCTTTCCTCACTCAAAGCTCCCAGCTATACCTGGAGACCTGTCTCCCTTCATTAGGAGACGTATTTTGTGTTCAAGAAAGTTTCCGTGCGGAAAACAGGCAAGTCATTCCAAACGATAACTCGGGTGAGCTTGACGAGGTTTGTACAGCCACACCCGTCGTCACCTCAGCGAGTATACGCATATGGAAGCGGAATTAGCATTTATTACTTTTGATGATTTGATGGCGCACATCGAAACCATCGTGAGTTTCTTGGGAACTCTTTGTTGCCCGGAACAAACCACACGGCACACTCCCATAGATCTGCGAGAGCATTGATACACTTCTCGCCGATCCGGATTCCGCTGCGTTGATCAAGTCGCTTAACCCCAACTTCACAGTTCCTTCCAGACCTTTCAAACGCATGTCCTATTCAGATGCTATCCAATGGTTGAACGAACATGGGATTCAGCACGAGGCCGAAGATGCCGACGGTAACGTCGTCAAGGACGCCGAAGGCAAGCCCGTGATGGTTCCACATGTGATTGGTGACGATATTGCCGAGGCCGCTGAGCGGCAGATGACCGATATCATTGGGACCCCCGTGTTCTTGTACGGTTTCCCTGCTGAGCTCAAAGCATTCTATATGCAAAAGATGCCGAGGAAACAGGGGGAAACAGGTCCGGTGTTTACGGAGAGCTGTGATTTGTTGATGCCGGGGGTAGGCGAGATAGTTGGTGAGTGTCGTTATGAAGCATTCCAAGGATGGGAATCTGAAGGGGATCCAGGTGGATCGATGAGGATAGCGGACATACAAGAGCTGCTGGCAGCCTACGTTAAGGAAGGCATCGATGCCACGGCGTATTACTGGTACACCGATCAGCGAAAGTATGGCACGTGTCAACATGGCGGATATGGTCTTGGCGTCGAGGTGAGAAGAACACACAGACCCGAGTGTTTTCCTTTGCTAAAAATTTCTCCGATCAGCGTGTCCTTGCGTGGCTGGCTAACAGATATACGGTCAGAGACTGTTCTCTATTCCCTAGGCAAGTGGTGCATTCTTCAGAGAAGAAGGGTTTGCCTGACAATGTCGTCCAGATGGCCTGGCCGTGCGACTCCTTGAGAAGGTATTATAGAGCTTTTGAAGTTGGATAGTAATTTTAGTAAAGGCGTTCTAGAGCTTGCGGTATCATGGAGCAAAGCTAGAGCAAAGAAGGTTTTGATTCGAAGAGGGTCGTATTTTCTGTACCTGATCTCATTTTGCGGAAAGGGGTGATAGAGTCAGATTATTTCACTGTACAGCTTGGTCTACGCAATGGAGGATTGATTCTGTGGTCTAACTGGGTAAACTAGAGATACGGCCGATACTCGGCAGGGACCTTGTTTACATGTGTCGATGCAAAACACACTTCTGAAAAGCTCAACCAAAAAAAGTAAATAAAAGTGTACACACTCGGCAACTCACAGCTGGTCACATGGTCACACGGCAACAAGCCCTACAGGCAGTACTAATATCAAGCCCTCCGGGCCGTCCTGGACCCAGGACCCAGGTTCAAAGTGCAATGATGCGAAACCGATCCCCAATGCACACAGGGTCTCAGCTTAGATTCGCAGATAAATTGTTTCTGAGTTTACTGATAAGCGTGTGAAAAAACGTTGAATCCATCACGTGCCATCACGTGATTCTTCCCCCCAACAACCTGAACCCTAAAGGGTCCAGGAATAGCGAAATTGGTTACACAGGCCACCAGCCCGGACCGGCGTGACCTCACCACCAGCCTGGGCGACGGCAGACCCAACGGTCTCCTCACCCGGCCGCACGACGAGGAGGGCGGGGTAGTGCAAAAGCGCATGCACCTCCCACCAGGACGACGCGCGGGAGGCGCAACCGCGCACGGCACACGTCACCCCATCACCAACCTGGACGACGGGCAAGGGTGCGCAACTGCACACGGCGAGGTCGACGGAATGGGGCACGCACCATCCGCAAGACGACGAGGCGGGCGTGGGCTG
>JBBPUG010000518.1:0-20734 GCA_038094535.1 Tubosaeta aff. alveolata | reverse complement strand
AAAAGAAGAAACTGTAGAGTCGAGTCATCCACCTTGGAAAGGAAATGACAACATGAGGAAGTCATTGGAAGGGGAAAGGTGAGGAGACGAGACGACAGTTTGAGATATTACTCAGGGAAAGAAGTAAGCCTGAGAGATAAAGGTAAGAGTTATCACCCGAAGGGAACGTTGATAGTCTCAAGAGAAAGTCGTGGTTGACGACAAGAAGAGGAAGAACTGAAGGGAACGATGAGAGAAGGGTTCACAAGACAAAGAAGAAGAAAAGAATCGTAACAAGGACAGAGGATGATGACGAGGGAGCACACTGGTCTTGAGAATCGCTCGAGGACAGAGAATGAGTACGACGAATATCGTGGGCAATAAGCTAAAGGCTTAGGGTTAAGAGGTTCGAGAAGTTGGGACGAAGAATGTTAACCAAGACTGAGGACAACAATGAGGAACTCAGAGGACTCAAGAATCACTCAAGGACAGCCAACTAGTATGTAGGATGGTGTAGATTCAGTGTAAGGAATACAAGTACAGGGCGAATGGTATATCAGTATTCCTATCATGGGAGAATGGAATGCTATAGAACAAGATGGAACAAGGGGACACATTGCCGTCATGAGAGAGACAGCTGTGGAGCTAATCGTCCAATCAAAAGGGGTTTACATAAGTGAGACAACGTAAGTGAAGCAAGTGAAAGAACGAGATGAGAGAAAAAGGAAAATCATAACACTGATGGTTAACTCCACCCTGATGAACGTCTCCACTGCATCCGTCTCGAGCTATGTATGTTCTGTGGCTCTGCAGGACATTCTGTCAACTCCTGTCCTTGCCCTGACTCTCATGCCTCTTAGATGATGTTCCACTTGACCAACTCCTTAGTGTCATTGTCCTCCACCAACTCTGCCAACTTCTCTACTCACTCCACAATCTCCTCCATGAACTCCACAAACTCTATGAACTCCATGAACTCCACAAACTCCTCTACTAACTCCGACAATTCCTCCTCCTGTGACTCTGACAACTCCTCAGACTCCTCATAGACATTTGTTTCATCTTGATCACATCATTTTCATTGGACTATTTACTGTAGTTAGTTTGTTCTTTGGTTAATCCAATCCCATGGACTTCTCCACTCATTCCTCTGCCAACTCCACCAACTCTGACAGCAACTCCTTTTCCTCCTCCTCTCCTACCTTGCCCATCTCCTCATCAGATCTCTTATCCTCCTCCACCACCTTCTCTGACCCATCCTCCTTCTTCTCTGATTTGTACACCTCCTCCGCCTTCAACTCTGTTTTCTCCTTAGGCCTTCAATGATTTAGGCCTAAGGGGGGGATAGCGCTGTCATCCGCCCAACTCCACAACTCCGCTTATTGTTGTCACCAACTCCGATGTGATCTCTGGCTAGTCATATTGTCTGACAATTGGACCACCTCAGTCCATCTGTAACGTGAGGTGCGCCCGAGAGGATGTTGGTAACACAAAGCGTACTCAAGAGAATGTTCGACTAAACCCAAGAGATGTGGACACTCACGAAGAGGTACCACAGTGTCTCTCCTAGCAAGCTTAGTGCGAACTAAAGACAGAGGACTGAGGACAATGACGAAGGAGCACACTAGTCTCAAGAATCATTAGGGTTAAGAGATCTGAGGATCTAGGACGAAGGATGTTGGCTAGAACTGAGAACAGTGACGAGGAGCTCAGAGGACTTGAGAATCGCTCAAGGACAGAGAAGGACTAGCATCAGGTGCATAGATTCAGAGTGAAGAACCATTGTACAGGCGATCAGGTATATAAGGGTTTCAGTCGTGGAAGAATGGAACACTAAGGAATGTTATGGAAGATGGAAAGATATCGCCATCGTGAGAGAGACAGCTGCGGAGTAAATTGTCCAATGAGAAAGCAGAGGTAAGGCAAGATAAAAGAAGGAACTGTGGAGTCAAGTCATCTACCTTGGAAGGGAAATGACAACACGAGGAAGTCATTGGAAGGAGAAAGGTGAGAGGACAAGACGACAGTTCAAGATACTACTCAGGGAAAGAAGTAAGCCTGAAAGATAAAGATGCGAGTTATCACCCAAAGAAAGTGTTGATAGTCTCAAAAGAAAGTCATGATTGACGATGAGAAGAGGAGGAACTAAAGAGAACGATGAGAGAAGGGTTCATAGGAGAAAGAAAGAGAAAAGAATCGTCACACCATCCTCTGTCCCTCCTATTGTTCTCTCCTAGCCTTTTGTTTTGCACATCTAGGTTGCTGTGTATACTGAATGTTGTTTCTTCGCTCGAGTCCAACTCCGCTCTCTCCGATGCATCTCTGATGCAACTTCTATCTGGACTCCTTGACCTTCTTCCCTCTATACTATTATTGTTCTCAAGTCCCAACTCTGTTTCCTCTGTAGGTTCTCAGATGCAACTCCTGCAACTCCTGACCAACTCCTACAACTCTGGTGGACTCCTTGAACATACTCCTATTCCCCTTTGCCTTTATATGCCTTTCTCTCTCTCCTATGCTCTCCTTTTCCATTGTACTATCAGTTTCCTCTGCTACCATCCCATCTCCTCAACTCTGATCCTCCTCCTTCTATCTCTGCTTTTTGGACCATCTCTGGTATATGCATTCACAACTCCAATGCATTTTTGCATACCTCATTGGATTTCTCGCAGCTACATTGGATATCTGTTATCTCCCCCACTATATCGTCCATTGACGAGTCAGGTAGTGAGTAACAACTTCTTTCAAGTACCTGTTTCTTTGAATGACAACCACTCTGGGCCTACTCCATCCCTTCCAGTGCAACTCCACTTTTCTGGTAATCTGCCTCTTTTGGTGACTCTGGCGATATGTTCTGGTTCTTTGGGTCCTTCCCCTGTCCTCTCCTCTATGCATCTCCGCACATCTCCATACCTCCTTTCCGTCTTATGGTAGTATTTTTGTTTTGTTTTTTTTTGTTTTTTTTTTCTTGTTTTCCTTGTTTTGATCCTGTTTCTCATTAACTCCTGTTACAATTCTTTTTCCTCTTTGTTCCTTGTACACTTCTTTTATTGTTCTCTTCAGTTCTTCTTCTCTTCATTGTCGATTACAACTTTTTCTTGAGGCTATCAACGTTCCCTTCAGGTGATAACTCTCGCCTTTGTCTCTCGGGCTTACTTCTTTCCCTGAGTAGCATCTTGAACTGTTGTCTCGTCCTCTCGCCTTTCTCTTTCCAATGACTTCCTCATGTTGTCATTTCCCTTCCAAGGTAGATGACTCGACTCCACAGTTCCTTCTTTTATCTTGCCTTATCTTTACTCTCTCATTGGACGATTAGCTCCACAGCTGTCTCTCTTATGACGGTGATGTTTCCTCTGTTCCATAATATTCTATAGCATTCCATTCTCCCACGGTTGGAACACTTATATACCTGATCGCCTGTACTATAATTCCTCACTCTGAATCTATGCACCTGGTGCTAGACCCTCTTTGTCCTCAAGTGATTCTCGAGTCCTCTGAGCTCCTTGTCTTTGTCCTCAGTCCCAGCCAACGTCATTCGTCCTAGATCCTCGGATCTCTTAGTCCTAACAATCCTTGAAGACCAGTGTGCCTTCTCATCATTGTCCTTTGTCCTCTGTCTTTAGTTTGCACTAAGCTTGCTAGGAGAGACGCTGTGGTACCTCTTCGTGAGCGTCTGCCTCTCTTGGGTTTAGTCGAACACTCTCTTGAATACACTTCGTGTTGGCAACGTTCTCTCAGGTGCACCTTGCATTACAAAAGATTCAGAGTCTCCTTCAGCCCCTCCTGTTACAGAGCAGGGCCTACCTCCACTACCTTCCCCTTGTCATAGTCCCCATCATGCCCTTGGGCAATCATCGGATGACTGATCGTTGTCATCATAGTCAATAGCCCCCCCCTCGCAACCATTGAACAATTAATCGACATCCTCCTTGTCACTGCCCCATCGGATGACCGATTGTCATCATCCAAGCCATAGTCATTGTTATAGTCAATGACCCTAGGATCTAGTAACCCTAGATCAACCATCGGATGGCCGATCGTCGTCATCACCAGTCACAAATCCTTTGGATCTAACCAATCACCCATCGGACAGCTGCCCATCGTTGTCCTAGTCATTGACCCAGGATCTAGCAGACCTAGATCAGGAAGGATCCCTGAACCTTCATCCTTAGTTCACCCCTTGTCACAAGCCCCATAAGTAACCATGGACGTAACATACATCAAACTCGGAAAACTCTCCCTGCTTAAGCACATGAGATGTGCTAAACTTGGTCTTTGTTTCTGTTGTCGCCAGAAAGGCCACAACGCCATTGAGTACCCAGGCACTAAACCCTCATCTCCTCGCCTGTTGAACCCCAGACCCATCGAAACTATAGCCAACCTCGACCTCACCAAGCCCAAAGTCCCTGAACCTGTCTCTGCGCTCAGTGAATATTTCAACAAGCTTTGTACCTCTGGAGTCGATGAAGACTCAATTACCCTTGTTCTAAAAACCGCATTTGGAACCCCCACGACAAAGTCCACCTCTGCCGTCAATGTTTACATTGACAAACTCCATCGCAACACTGGGAAGGACGACACTTCGCTCCTCAAACTCTAAAAACATACCTTGAGAAGCCTAAACCTGCCTCTGCCCTCGACGCTTACTTTGACAAACTTCGCAACTCCAGGACAGATGATGCTACAATCCTTCAAGTCTTGAAAACCCGCTGTAAACCCGACAAAGAACCTTCAGAAGAAGAAGTTGCCGCCCTCGCTGTCCAAGACTTCTTGACAGAAAAGAACCCATCCACACCCTCTCCTCCCCATGTCCTTGTCGGATTACCCAACCAAAGAGCTCTCCGCTTATCCATTCATCTCCAAGTTGGCTCAAGCGTTATCAAGACCACTGCTCTCTTAGACTGTGGAGCAACTGGTAACTTCATTGACCCTAGCCTTGTCCCCGCCCTTCGTATGGGAATCAGATGTGTCCACAAACCCCTCATGGCCTACAATGTTGATGGCTCTCCCAACCAAAAGGGAGCTATCAAATTCAGGATCCAAGCTAACACTCAAATCTCCTCGTTCAACGACCATCTTGACCTCATGGTTGTTGCCCTTGGCAAGCGACAGATCATTCTAGGAATGCCCTGGCTAAAACAATGGAACCCTACCATCAATTGGATCCATGGTACGGTAAGTATCAACAAGGAAACACCATCCCAGGACGCTATGGTACCTCTTCGTGAGCGTTCGCCCCAGGATGAGATCAACAAAGTAACCCTCTCAATCCAGCTGGCCCAACAAGCAGCCAAACACGAACATGAAATCCCTACCTGATGCCAAGACTACGAAGACGTGTTCTCTGAGAAAACCTTTGACACACTCCCGCCCCACCGACCCTATGATCACACCATTGAACTCAAACCCACCTTTGTCCCAAAGATCGCCAAAGTCTACTCATTAAACCCCGCCGAAAAGGAGGCCTGCCACCTCTTTGTTGAAGAACATTTGAAAACTGGTCACATCATCCCATCTAAGTCTCCACAAGCCTCTCCCTTTTTCTTCATACCCAAGAAAGACGGTTCTCTTCGTCCTTGTCAGGACTATTGTTACCTCAATTCGTTTACCATCTGCAATGCGTATCCCCTTCCACTCATCTTTGATCTCATTGATGACATGAAGGACTCGACCCTATTCACCAAGTTTGACATATGATGGGAATACAACAACATTCAAATTTGAGAAGAGGACCAATGGAAAGCAGCATTCATCACCCTGCTTGGACTTTTTGAACCCACTGTAATGTTCTTCGGCTTCAACAACGCTCCTCCCACATTCCAAGCTTTCATGAATCATATCTTTGCCGATATGCTGGCAGAACATTGGTTGAAAATCTACATGGACGACCTAGGCATTCACACAAAAGACGACATAAAACTTCACCACAATCATACACGTCAAGTCCTACAATGACTCAGAGAACACCACCTTTCGCTCAAGATCTCCAAATGCTCTTTCAACACCCCTCAGATGGAATACCTCGGCATTATCATTGGTCAAGGACGACTTGAGATGGGCCCCATCAAACTTGCTGCCATCAAGGATTGGAAACCCCCAACGTCTGTCAAAGGAATTCACAGTTTCCTCAGTTTTGCCAACTTCTACCGAAAGTTGATCCCCAACTTTTCCAACATCATTGCTCCTCTCATTCTCCTTACTCCCAAAAACGAACCCTGGCCATGGACCTCCCTCTAGGAAACTGCATCCCATTCCCTCATTGCTCAATTCTGTTCCACCTCAGTCCTCGCCCTCCCTAACACATCTCGTCCCTTCTCCATCATGACCGACGCTTCCCTGATCGCCTCTGGAGCTGTACTCCTCCAAGCTGATGTCAATGGTGACCTCCATCCCTGTGCCTACTTCTTGAAGACCTTCTCCCCCACTGAATGTAACTACGACATCTACAACCGAGAACTTCGGGCCATCATCCTCACTCTTGAAAAATGGTGACAATACCTCCTTGGAACTTCGAATCCCATCACAGTTATCACAGATCACAAGAACCTCTCCTTTGTCAAAGACCCTCGCAAACTCTCCCATCATCAAGCCCACTGATCTCTCTTCCTCCTCAACTTCGACCTCATCTGGAAAGTAACCCCTGGAACCCAGATGGGTCCAGCTGACACCCTTTCCCGAATAGCATTCACTCCTCCTCTACCACTGGCCATGCAGGTCAATTCCGCACGAAAGCAATCCTCGAACGTGACTTTTGGTGGCCTGGACTTGGTACTTTCGTCAAGAACTTTGTTGTTGGTTGCACTATATGTCAACAATCCAAAGTCAACACTCATCCTACTGTCACTCCCTTGAACCCGATCCCGTTGTCATCATCTTTGCCATTTCGACAGATCTCTGTTGATCTTATCACAGATCTCCCTTTGTCATCTGATTTTGATTCTATTATGGTCGTGGTCGACCATGGCCTTATGAAGAGGGTAATTTTCATCCCTTGTAACAAAACCATTGACGCAGCAGGAGTTGCTAAACTTTTCTTTGACAACGTGTTCAAATGCTTTGGTCTTTACAATTCTATCATCTCGGATCGTGGTCCACAGTTCGCCTCTGTGTTTGCTCTTGAACTCGCCTGCCTCCTCCAATACAACATCCGACTCTCCACTGCGTACCACCCCCAGACTGATGGCCAAACCGAATCAACAAACCAAGAACTTGAGACATACCTTCATATCTTCTGCACCAACAATCCCCACTCCTGGTTGGAATTCCTCACTACTACTGAATTCCATCACAACTCCGCCCCTCATAGCTCCACTTCGTCATCTCCGTTCTCCCTCCTCCTCAGATATGAACCCCGATCTTTCCCTGCCCTGGGTAAAACATTCATTCCTGCACTGTCTGACAGACTGATCGCCCTGTCCAAAGCATGCGAAGAAGCCCTCGCAGCACATGACTCCGCCCGTATGGCGATGACTCGCCACTCCACCTGCTCGTTCTCTCCCTGGAAAGTTGGAGACAAAGTATGGCTTGAAGCCACCAACCTTCGTATCCTGTATCCCTCTAGAAAACTCACTCCCAAACATCATGGACCCTTTGAGATCTCCCAAGTCATTTCTCCCCTCGTCTATCGTCTTAGATTACCTCCCTCCTGGAAATCCATGACATGTTCCACGCCTCCCTTTTATCCCTGTTTAAACAAACTGAAGCATATGGACCTTCCTTTCCTGAACCACCCCTGGACATTATAGATGATGATGATGAATTTGAAGTGGAGGCTATCCTGTTGCACAAAGGCTGCCCTGGCAACTATCTGTACCTGACCACATGGAAAAGATACTCCTCATCCGGAGCAACCTGGGAACCTGAAGAAAATCTTTGTCACGCTTCTAAGATCCTTTCTTCTTATAAATGTTCTCATTCTTTGAAATAATTGCTGAATCCCTTGAGCAGTGTTGCACCTCTTCGTGAGTGTCCTCCTCAATGGTCAAGCTGTTGTTTGTTCTTTTCTCTTCCTCCACTTTGCTTGCCCTTCTTCCTTCTCTTTTATCTGAGTCTCATTTTCTCTGTCTTCATCTTCCTACATATCTTGTTCCCCATTGCACTTGATTCTTGACTTGTTCTTCACTCCTCTGCATTTGGCTTGAATCAGTGAAAGCTTTAGCGTGCTGCTGTGCGCTGCTACCGAGTACCTGATCCTCTGGCAATGCGCTCACCTCCTATCCCATTCCTTTTATCACCATGAACGACAATGATACCCCTTGCACTTGTACCATCCCTAGATGGGACACCTCTGACTTCCCCAATGACATTGTCTATATTGAGAAACCTCTTTCTACTCACCAACTCTCCCCTCCTCCTACTGGCTATCATGACTCCCTATTCCGTCTCTTGGCCGATCCCTCTGTCGCTTGCATTCTCGAGTATTACTTGGATGACGGTTCCCCATTATCTGCCCTATGCTAGCTCCTTCGTCATTCTCGACTCCTATCAGTTGCCCACCTATCTGGCTTGGATCGAACCTCCACCATTGATACTCTATGCCTAGACTCAGCCAATGTTAAAGCCTTCATCACCTTAACCCATCATCTTCACCTTGAAGAGTTCCTTGGGGATATCCATCATTACCTTGAGCAACTCTCTTTGTCGTCATCATCCTTCTCTCATTGTCACTCTACTCCACCTTATTACAAGAAATCCAGACGTCGTCATACCATCCATCCTCCTCGTCAACGATCTCCCTCTCCCATTAACCCGAGACATACTTTCTTCACCTCGGAGTTCATTGAAGACGACATCAGATCGCCCCTTGCCATGGACTTTTAAGTCTTTGTAGGCACTTCGACGGTACGAAGGGGGTAATGTTACGATTCTTTTTCCTCTTTGTTCCTTGTACACTTCTCTCATCGTTCTCTTCAGTCCTTCTTCTCTTCATCATCGATTACAACTTTCTCTTAAGGCTATCAACATTCCCTTCAGGTGATAACTCTCGCCTTTGTCTCTCGGGCTTACTTCTTTCCCTAAGTAGCATCTTGAACTATCGTCTCGTCCTCTTGCCTTTCTCTTTCCAATGACTTCCTCATGTTGTCATTTCCCTTCCAAGGTAGATGACTCGACTCCACAGTTCCTTCTTTTATCTTGCCTTATCTTTACTCTCTCATTGGATGATTAGCTCTGCAGCTGTCTCTCTCACAATGGCGATGTTTCCCCTGTTCCATAACATTCTATAGCATTCCATTATCTCACGGTTGGAACACTTATATACCTGATCGCCTGTACTATAATTCCTCACTCTGAATCTATGCACCTGGTGCTAGACCCTCTTTGTCCTCAAGTGATTCTCGAGTCCTCTGAGCTCCTCGTCTTTGTCCTCAGTCCCAGTCAACGTCATTCATCCTAGATCCTCAGATCTCTTAGTCCTAACAATCCTCGAAGACCAGTGTGCCTTCTCGTCATCGTCCTTTGTCCTCTGTCTTTAGTTTGCACTAAGCTTGCTAGGAGAGACACTGTGGTACCTTTTCGTGAGCGTCTGCCTTTCTTGGGTTTAGTCGAATGCTCTCATGAATACACTTTGTGTTGCCAACGTTCTCTCAGGTGCACCTTGCATTACAACTCCTGGCCTTAGGGCCCCAAGGGCTCAGCCCTAACAAGGAGGCACTGTCATATGCCATCCAACTCCTGTCAACTCCGGACCATCTCCAGTATGACCTCCTTAGATATGCATTACCTGACATCCAGACCATATGACATCACCTCATTTAGTATAGATTTGCTTATATAACAATACTGCACACCACTTCAGTCATCTGTATACCCGGTGCACAGCTCCAGCTCTCGTTTACCTCTTCCTCCATCTTATTCATTATTTTAGTCATCGAACATTCCATCTTATCAATCCATAGTAATTCCTATGTATCTCCATAGTATAAATATTCTATAGTGTACAGTGTTGTACTTTAGTCAGAATACCATCTAGAACACCTCTGAACTCCTGATCCCCTTAACTCCTGAACTCCTCCTCATCTCCTAACTCCTAACTCCTTAATTCCACTTCTAAGGGTCCTGAACCTACACAAGGGCACAACACATAAGTCCTGCACCAAGACCCACCCCTCCACACCTCCACAACTTCTGTTATGTGTAACGCTAAGCGTACTCAAGAGAGTGTTTGACATAACCCAAGAGAGGCGGATGCTCACGAAGAGGTACCACAGCGTCTCTCTTAGCAAGCTAAGTGCGAAACGAAGACAGAGGACAGAGGGCGATGACGAGTGAGCACACGGTCTCAAGAATTGCTTGAGGACAGAAAATGAGTATGACAAATATTGTGGACAATGAACTAGGGTTCAGGGTTAAGAGATTCAAGGAGTTGGGACGAAGGATGTTGACCAAGACTGAGGATGGCAACAAGGAGCTCAGAGGACTCGAGAATTGCTCGAGGACAAGGAATGAATACACAGGACGGCATAGATTCAGTGTAAGGAGTAAAAGTACAGGGCGAGTGGTATAAGTATTCCAATCATGGAAAAATGGAATGCTATAGAATGTGAGGGAATAAGGGAACACATCGCCATCGTGAGAGAGATGGCTGTGGAGCTAATTGTCCAATGGAAAGAGGTTTACATAAGAGATAAGTGGGCAAGAGAAGAAGACGAAAAGAGATGACGAAGAAGGGAGAAAAATTGTAACATTACCCCCTTTGTACAATTGAGTTACCAGCTCAATTATCCTTTTCGTAAACATCAGCAACTTCCTCAGCAAAAAGTCCAGACATATGCACAGCATAAGGACAGTCATCAGCGACATGACCTTCACCATTACAGAGAGCACAAAGTCTGCTAGGACAAACACATGGTCCATGACTCCAGTGGTGGCAAAAGTCGCAGAAGGATTGAAGACAAAGGATGGCTCTATGGCCGGGAGCAGGAGTGCCACAACAAGGGCAGTGATATTGAGGGCAATCGACTCGATAATGGCCAGTACAATGGCAATAAAAACACACCGTAGAAGGAGTGGCATCTCAGAGGACAAACCAAGATTCCAGGACTTGGGTGGGAGAGTCAAGTATCAAATGTCCATCAGCAAGACGTTTGTACAGAGCCCAAACTCGAGCTTGGGCAGCAAAGTCAATGAAGGAAGAGCCATCAGAGGCGGAGGCGCCGTTTACTGCATCAGCCATTCTTGCTAACAAAGATGGATCGGGGGCAGAGTCTGAAGGAGGAGGAGGCATGTTGAAGTATATAGGTCCTATATCAATTGTGTCTGAGTTTGAGGATGACGAGGAAGGAGGAGGAGAGGATAGATGATCCACTAAGGTGCGAGACGTGGATGTAGCAGGAGAGGGAGGAGCTGGAACTGGGAGAGGTGGTTCAGGAATAGGTGATTGAGCAACTTGACCACCTTCCAGACGAGAGGTAACGTTTTCGAGGTAAAAGTCTTGTTCCTGTGGGTTCAAAAACAAAAAGATGGGAAGAAAGGTCGGAAGTATGAGTCAAACAGGAAGTCTAGGTATGAGATCAGCAAAGCGGTTAAGTACTAACAGGTCTAGGACCCGTTCAGACAGCTGCCCAATTGCGACATAAAGAGGAACTCCAAAAGAAGGGGGCAGGTTTTGTGGGGCAGAATGAAAGTAAAGGTTTTAAATGTGCACCACAGTGTGAAATAATCCAATGAGATGACGCAAAATGTCATCGTCTCGATACAAAGGATCCTCTGGAATGATACGCCAAAGGGTGGGATCAGAGAGGATGGCTGAATAGAGAATTGGCAAAAGTTGAGGTGGGAGCAAAGAAGGTTGAACAGGATAAGAACGTAAAGGCGATAGGTCCGACATGATAGAGGAGTGAGATCGAAGAGTAATAGACATAGAAGTAGATGAAACTATACGTGTGAAGGAGACTTCCTTTGATTTCGAAGGGGAAGGTAATCGAGAAAACCATTAGACTAGTACAGAAGAGAAAACAAGGAGAGAAACAGGATGAAGAACACGTTGCCAGAGGATCAGGTACTAGGTAGCGGCGCTCAGCCGCATGCTATGACTTTCACTAATTTGAGCCGAGTGCGAGTGAGTGAGGAAAGGGAGTGGGATGTGCGAAGGGGAGAGACAAGTTACTTTAGGGAATGGGTGCGTTTATAAGTGGAAAGGATCCTAGGAGCATGACGGAGATTTTCTTCGGGTTCCCATGTGGCTTTGGACCGAGAGTATCCCTTCCATATGGTCAGGTACTGATAGTTGCCATGGCGGCCTTTGTGCGATAGGATAGCCTCTACTTCAAATTCTTCTTCGTCATCAATAATATCTGGAGGAGGTTCAAGAAAGGAAGGTCCATGTGCTTCTGTCTGTTTGAAAGGAGATAGAAGGGAGGCGTGGAATGTGTCATGGATTTTCCAGGAAGGAGGTAGTCTGAGACGGTAGACAAGGGGGGAGATAATTTGGGAGATCTCAAAAGATCCATGTCATTTGAGGGCGAGTTTTCTGGAGAGGTAAGGGATCCAAAGATTGGTGGCTTCCAGCCATACCTTGTCTCTGACTTTCTAAGGGGAGAATGAGCGGGTGGAGTGACAAGTCATCGCCAAATGAGTGGAGTCATGTGCGGCAAGGGCTTCTTCTCTTGCCTTGGACAGGGTGATCAATCTGTCAGACAGAGTGGGGATGAATGTTTTACCCAGGGCAGGGAATGAGCGGGGTTCGTAATCAAGGAGGAGGGAGAACGGAGATGTTTTAGTAGAGCTATGGGGGGCAGAGTTGTGATGGAATTTGGCGGTAGTAAGAAATTCTGACCAGGAATGGGGATTGTTGGCGCAGAAGATACGGAGGTAGGTTTCAAGTTCTTGGTTTGTACGTTCAGTTTGGCCATCGGTCTGGGGTGATACGCAGTGGAGAGTCGAATGTCATACTGGAGGAGACGAGCGAGTTCTAGGGCAAACACAGGGGCAAACTGTGGGCCACAATCCGAGATGATAGAATCGTAAAGACCAAAGCATTTGAATACATTGTCAAAGAAAAGTTTGGCAACTCCTGCAGCGTTAATGGTTTTGTTGCAAGTGATAAAAATTACCCCCTTTGTAAGGCCATGGTCGACCACGACCATAATAAAATCAAAATCAGAGGACAAAGAGAGATCGGTGATAAGATCGACAGAGATTTGTTGAAATAGCAAAGACAATGATGATGGGATCGGGTTCAGGGGAGCGACAGTGGGGTGAGTATTGACCTTGGACTGTTGACATACGGTGCAGCCGGCCACAAAATTCTTGACAAAAGTACCAAGTCCAGGCCACCAAAAGTCACATTCCAGGATTGCCTTTGTGTGGAATTGACCAGCATGGCCAGTGATGGGGGAAGAGTGAATGCTATGGAGAAGCATAGATCGGGACGAGGGTGGAACATATAAATGACCTTTGTAGAAGAGGTGGCCATTATCAAATGACCAGTCTTGGAGCGAGGAATGAGAGAACAAAGATGTTGCTTCTTCCATGGCTTTGAGCACACGAAGGATGAGTGGGTCAGACGAGGACGAGGATCGGATGTAGTCGAGGAGTTTTAAGTTGAGGGTGTTAATGACGACAGGATCAGGGAGAATGGCTGTATCAGAGTTGTCGGAGGAGGTGTCAATGGAGTCTTTTCGGGAGAGAGCATCAGCTGGACCTATCTGGGTTCCAGGGGTTACTTTTCAGACAAGGTCAAAGTCGAGGAGGAAAAGGGACCAGTGGGCTTGACAATGGGAGAGTTTGCAGGGGTCTTTGACAAAGGAGAGGTTCTTATGATCTGTGATTATCATGACGGGGTGCGAAGTTCCAAGAAGGTATTGTCACCATTCTTCAAAGACGAGGATGACGGCCAGAAGTTCTCTGTCATAGATGTCGTAGTTACGTTCAGCAGGGGAGAAGGTTTTCGAGAAGTAGGCACAGGAATGGAGGTCACCATTGACATCGGCCTGGAGGAGTACAGCTCCAGAGGCGATCAGGGAAGCGTTGGTCATGATAGAGAAAGGACGAGATGTGTCAGGGAGAGCGAGGACTGGGGCAGAACAAAATTGGGCGATGAGTGCATGGAATGCAGTTTCCTGGAGGGACATCCATGACCAGGGTTTGTTTTTGCGAGTGAGGAGAGTCAGGGGAGCGACAATGTTGGAGAAGTTGGGAATGAATTTTCGATAGAAATTGGCAAAACTGAGGAAACTGTGAATTCCTTTGACAGAGGTTGGGGGTTTCCAGTCCTTAATGGTGGCGAGCTTGATGGGGTCTATTTCGAGTCGTCCTTGACCAATGATCATGCCGAGATATTCCATCTGGGGGGTGTTGAAGGAGCATTTGGAGATCTTAAGGGAGAGATGATGTTCTCTGAGTCGTTGTAAGACTCGATGAGTGCGATCGTGGTGGAGTTCTATATTGTTTTTGGTATGAATGCCTAGGTCGTCCATGTAGATTTTCAACCATCGTTCCACAAGCATATCGGTGAAGATATGATTCATAAAAACCTGGAATGTGGGAGGAGCATTGTTGAAGCCAAAGAACATTATAGTGGGTTCAAAAAGTCCAAGCGGAGTGATGAATGCTGCTTTCCATTGGTCCTCTTCTCGAATTCGTATGTTGTTGTATCCCCATCGTATGTCAAACTTGGTGAATTGGATCAAGTCCTTCATGTCATCGATGAGATCAGAGATGAGTGGAACGGGATATGTGTTGCGGATGGTAAACGAATTGAGGTATCGATAGTCCTGACATGGACGAAGAGAACCATCTTTCTTGGGTACAAAGAAAAAGGGAGAAGCTTGTGGGGACTTAGACGGGACGATGTGACCGGTTTTCAAATGTTCTTCAACAAAGAGGCGGCATGCCTCCTTTTCAGCGGGGTTTAATGAGTAGACTTTGGCAATTTTTGGGACGAAGGCGGGCTTGAGTTTGATGGTGTGATCATAGGGTTGGTGAGGTGGGAGTGTGTTAAATGTTTTCTCAGAGAATACGTCTTCGTAGTCTTGGCACCAAGTAGGGATTTCGTGTTCGAGTTTGGCTGCTTGTTGGGCCAGCTGGGTCGAGAGGGTTACCTTGTTAATCTCATCCCGGGGCAGACGCTCATGAAGAGGTACCACAGCATCCCAGGATGGAGTTTCCTTGTTGATACTTACTGTACCATGGATCCAATCAATGGTAGGGTTCGATTGTTTTAGCCAGGGCATTCCTAGAATGATCTGTCGCTTGCCAAGGGCGACAACCATGAGGTCGAGGTGGTTGTTGAACAAGGAGATTTGAGCATTAGCTCGGATCCTGAATTTGATAGCTCCCTTTTTGTTGGGAGAGCCATTGACATTATAGGTCATAAGGGGTTTCTGGATATGTTTGATTCCCATATGAAGGGCGGGGACAAGGCTAGGGTCGATGAAGTTACCAGTTGCTCTGCAATCTAAGAGAGCAACAGTCTTGACAATGTTTGAACCAACTTGGAGACGAATGGGCAAGCGGAGGGCTTTTTGGTTGGGTAATCCGATGAGGACATAGGGAGGAGAGGGTGTGGACAGGTTCTTTTCCGTCAAGAAGTCTTGGACAGCGAGGGTGGCGACTTCTTCATCAGAGGGTTCTTTGTCGGGTTTACAGAGGGTTTTTAAGACTTGGAGAATTGTAGCGTCGTTGGTCCCAGAGTTACAAAGTTTATTGAAGTAGGCGTTGAGGGCAGAAGCAGGCTTTGGCTTCTTAAGGTATGTTTTCAGCTTTCGAAGGCCTGTGGTAAGGTCCTTTCTAGAGGTGTGAAGTTTGTCGAGGTAAGTGTCAACAGCAGAGGTAGGCTTGGTTATGGGGGTTCCAAATGTGGTTTTCAGGACGAGGGTGATTGAGTCTTCATCGACTCCAGAGTTATGAAGGTGATTGAAGTAGGCATGGAGTTCTGAGGTAGGTTCAGGGTTAAGGTGGGCAATGGTTTCAACAGGTCCAGTGTTCTGTAGGTGAGGGGACGAAGGTTTAGTGCCTAAGCACTCAATGGCATTGTGGCCTTTCTGGTGACAATGGAAACAAAGACCAAGTTTAGCGCATCTCATACGCTTGAGCAGGGAGAGTTTCTTCAGTTTGACGTATGCAACGTCCATGGTTACTGTGGGGTTAATGGCAAGAAGTGAACAGAGGATGAAGGTTTGGAGGTCCTTCCTGATCTAGGTCCACTAGATCCTGGGTCAATGACTAGGATGACGATGGTCAGCCGTCCGATAGGTGATCTATTAGATCCAAAGGGTTTGTGACTGGTGATGATGACGATCGGCTGTCTGATGGTTGATCTAGGGTTACTAGATCCTAGGATCATTGACTGTGACGATGACTATGGGTTGGATGACAACAATTGGTCATCCGATGGGGTAGAGACGAGGAGGAGGATGATTAATCGTACAATGGTTATGAGGGAAAGCTAGTGACTATGATGACTATGATCGGTCGTCCAATGATTGCCCAAGGGCACGATGGGGACTATGACGAGGGGAAGGTGGTGGGGATAGGCCCTGCTCCGTAACAGGAGGGGCTGAAGGAGACACTGAATCTTTTGTAACGCTAAGTGTACTCAAGAGAGTGTTTGACTTAACCCAAGAGAGGCAGACACTCACGAAGAGGTATCACAGTGTTCTTATCTATAAGGTTGAGGGTATGCCATATTAGTGACTCATTGGTAGATCTGGTCACAACATGTACATACAGCAGAAGTAGTATATAAAGCCAGAGCAGCTTGCTGGGATTCCTCCCCAGTCAAGTTCACTTTGGAGTTCCTCCTTCATTGGTGTGTCCTCTGAGTGATTTCCCTCACTCTTGGCAAAGGTTGCCACTATGCTGAAGTCTTTGTAACACTAAGCGTACTCAAAAGAGTGTTTGACTTAACCCAAGAGAGGTGGACGCTCATGAAAAGGTACCACAGCGTCTCTCCTAGCAAGCTAAGTGCAAACTGAGGACAGAGGACAGAGGACGATGACGAGGGAGCACACTTGTCTCGAGAATCACTTGAAGACAGAGAATGAGTACGACGAATATCGTAAACAATGAACTAAGAGCTCAGGGTTAAGAGACTCGAGGAGTTGGGACGAAGGATGTTGACCAAGACTGAGGACAATCAATGAGGAGCTCAGAGGACTTGAGAATCACTCGAGGACTGTAACACTAGGCATACTCAAGAGAGTGTTCGACTTAACCCAAGAGAGGTGGATGCTCACAAAGAGGTACCACAGCGTCTCTCTTAGCAAGTTAAGTGCGAAACGAAGACAGAGGACAGAGGACAATGACAAGTGAGCACATGGTCTTGAGAATCGCTCGAGGACAGAGAATGAGTACAACAAATATCGTAGATTCAGAGTGAGGAATTATAGTACAGGTGATCAGGTATATAAGTGTTCCAACCATGGGAGAATGGAACACTATAGAATGTTATGGAACAGGGGAAACATCGCCATTGTGAGAGAGACAGCTACAGAGCTAATCATCCAATGAGAGAGTAAAGATAAGGCAAGATAAAAGAAGGAACTGTGGAGTCGAGTCATCTACCTTGGAAGGGAAATGACAACACGAGGAAGTCATTGAAAAGAGAAAGGTGAGATGACGAGACAACAGTTTGAGATGCTACTCAGGGAAAGAAGTAAGCCTGAGAGACAAAGGCAAGAGTTATCACCCGAAAGGAACATTGATAGCCTCAAGAGAAAGTTGTAATCGACGATGAAGAGAAGAAGAACTGAAGAGAACGATAAGAGAAGTGTACAAGGAACAAAGAGGAAAAAGAATCATAACAAGGACAACCAACAAGTATGCAGGATGGCATAGATTCAGTGTAAGGAGTAAAAGTACAGGGCGAGTGGTATAAGTATTCCTATTGTGAGAGAATGGAATGCTGTAGAATGTGAGGGAATAAGGAAGAACATCGCCATCATGAGAGAGACAGCTGTGGAGCTAATTGTCCAATGAAAAGAGGTTTATATAAGAGACAAACAAGCAAAAGAAGAAGACAGAACGAGACGATGAAGAAGGGAGAAAAATCGTAATAGTCTTCACATTTGAATATGGATGTTGATGTCTATGGTTTCACTCCTCTGAAGTCGTTTCAACTCCGACCCCCTGACCCCTAATCAGAAGCAAGGAGGACTGGTTCTGACACCTTCCTAATGTTTGGCAACCCACCATACAACTGAAATATCAACCTCAGGGTGGGGTTGCAACTCTAAACATAAATGGCATGGGCAATAAAAGACCTTTGGTCTAAAACTTGCTTCTTGATGTGAAAATTGACATGCTAGCAATTTAGGAGACCCTTCTGGATAACAAGTCATATGGCTTTTATATCGAAGGGTATGAAATATACAAGAGAAAGAAAAAGACTGGTTTTAGAGGACAAATGCTATTGGTAAACCACTGCTATCCTTCCTATAAGGTGGCATGTGGAAAGCATGATTGCTTCATCCATGTAAAGGTGTCCAAATTTCATGGACCTTGACCATGGCATTTCATCTATGTATATCTTCCATCAGATGGAAATATGAGGCTTGGATGCAGAGAATGCATCCAACTCATATTGACTGAATATGATGCCACCATGGAAAAAGACCCTAAAGCTGCGGTTGTCATCTTAGGTGATTTTAACATCAAACATGATTCTCTCTTGAAATACTTCCAGGCAAAGAAGACAGCACTATCCTGCTTGCCGACCTTGGGGGAAGGTCTTACCTTCCATAGAAAGGGAACCACCTGGTCTGTGGAATATGGATAGCATAATGGTAAACCCTACTACTGCTGAGCATTTGAAAAAGGCTCGCACAGTCCAAGAATGGCTTAACTATAGTGATCACTTCCCTCTTATAACTAACTTGACTCTAAAAGCAATGCCAGAGATCTATCCCACTGTAGTGCCCACATACCACTTCAATGTTGACCTTGTCAAAGGCCTGGAAAGGGTATAGTCCATAGTAATCATTAGAGTGTCTTACCAAAAAACCCCATACAAACTGTGGAAGAGTTGGATGAAAGTGCAGAAACTTTCTGCTTAGTCGTGAATAATGTTGCAATAGATCTTGGTATCAAGCAGCAAGTTATAGGTGGACAAGTCTTCTTGAATAGATCATTGAAGAAGATGGTGGAGAAAACAATTAAGGCACGTTATGAATGGGAGAAAGCATGGAACATTGGCTCTGCTGAAGAAGATCTTCTTCTCTGTTGCTATCGTATGATGAGGACTGATGCTAATAAGGCTTTGAAATGCCATAAAGCACAGTTGCATGCAAAGGAGGTTGAACAAGTGACAAAGCTCTATCATGACAATGAGATAAGAGCCTTTCACTGTTGGGAATCCAAAATCATAAAAGGCAGATGGCTAGAAACAGTACTATCTGTCCTAGACAAAGAAGGAGAACTCCCCACAGAGGAATCTGATATTCGCAACCATGTCTTTGAATACTATCAGGATCTAAAGCAAGATGACTCAGAAGGCATATCAAACAACAAAGAATTCTGGTCAGGAAAATGTAAAAGTCATGTCCCTAAGGAACTGCCTGGGATTAATGAAACCCTAACATGGAGAGAAGTACTACTGGCTATCAGGAGATGGCGCTAGGAACTGCTCCAGGGCATGATGACATTCCAGTAGAAGTCTTCAAGAATCTTTTGAAGGAGAAATGTCATAGCCTTCTGGCAAGACAAGGTACCTGTGTAGGAGACAACATATATGTTGCTCTTGCCAAGGAAAAACTACCAGAACTGCCACAAACACCCATGGGGAACCATCTGAACCAAATCATTCTGAGAATCTGGAATGTGGAGAGGCAGCCAGACTTTTGGTCTAAAGTGACTGACAAATCACTTTACAAATCTGGTGACCCCACAGATCTTAGAAATTATAGAGCCATTAGTCTAATAGTGGTGGCAATGAAGGTTGTCTCCTCACTAATGGCAAACAAAATATCCAACATGATGGAAGCAAGTGATATGTTGAAAAGAGAGCAAGGAGGCTTCCAAAGAAATGAAGAGGCAATTGCTCAATTTGTTGCTCTAGTAGAGATTGTCTGAAGACAACGACTAAAGAGCAAGAAAACATATATCGTCTTTATAGACCTTCTCAAAGCATTTGACAAGGTTATGCATGAAGCACTGATGGTGTTATAATTTTTCTCCCTTCTCCTTGTCTTATCCTGCTTTCTTCTCTTGTTCACTTATCTCTTATGTAAACCTCTTCTCATTGAACAATTAGCTCCACAGTTGTCTCTCTCACGACAGTGATGTGTCCCCTTGTTCCCTTACATTCTATAGCATTCCATTCTCCCACGATAAGAATACTTATACCACTTGCCCTGTACTTTTACTCCTTACACTGAATCTACGTTGTCCTGCATACTAATTCCTTGTCCTCAAGTGAATCTCGAGTCCCCTGAGTTCCTCGTCATTGTTGTCTGACCCAGTCGACATCCTTCATCCTAGATCCTTGGATCTCTTGCTCCAAGTCTCTTGTCCTTCATCCACGATATTCATTGTACTCATTCTCTGTCCTCAAGCAATTCTCAAGACCTGTGTGCTCCCTCATCATCATACTCATCCTCTGTCCTCAAGCAATTCTCAAGACCTGTGTGCTCCCTCATCATCGTCCTCTGTTCTCTGTCCTCAGTTCATACTTAGTTTACTAGGAGAGACGCTGTGGTACCTCTTTGTGAGTGTCTGCCTCTCTTGGGTTAAGTTGAATGCTCTCTTGAGTACACTTAGCATTACAAAAGATTTAGTGTCTCCTTCAGCCCCTCCTGTTACGGAGCAAGGCCTACCC
>JBBPUG010000517.1:0-20746 GCA_038094535.1 Tubosaeta aff. alveolata | reverse complement strand
GCGTGGGCTGTCGCTCTGGTGGTGTCGGAAGATTCTGTTCGCTCATGACGCGAGGAGATCGAGATCAAAGACTAGGAGCAACGTCATTACGTAAGAGGAAATCTTGGTAGTTCTTTCTTCTGGACGCCATGTGCATCTTGCAGCAATATACAACAATCACTTCACATCAGAACATTTACAAAAATCTTTTCAGACTCAAACACAGCTTAAGTAAGATTATTACACTCATCCGACAGCTCACCCGGCTCAGCGTGTGGGAAAAGCGCTGAAAAGCGGAATAAAGTAAGAAAAGATTTTTGTAAAAGTTCTGATGCAGGAAGTCAACACACCAGCGGAACATCGTAAGAGTCTACAGTTTCTTTCTTTTTCAGACTCTAGGCGAGTCTATGTTTCTGATTATAGTGAATAACGTCCAAGCTTTGCGTGAGCACTGTCATCAGTTCGTTCCTCATCAGTCTCACCGAACTATCGTGTCCAGTGATGTCCAAAGACGTGTCCAGCTGCGCCAAAATCTTCTTCGCAAGCACCTTTCCGAGCTCGACGCCCATTTGGTCTTTCGTGCATGCGTTCATCATCGTCCCCGTGAGCCACTTACCAGACAAGTTGATGCCCAGTATCGGGTCTCGTTCGCAGCGTCAGTCTCGTATTTATTCTTTACGAGTCATCCGCCCAACAAGACTGACTTCTCTCACTTGGTTCTTTCTCGCATGGGGGTTAAATTCTTCTGCTTGCCGCGTAGTTAGCCATCGCTATACGGCCATTCTGAACCAAAATAGACGTTGCATTCGGTCAGTCAAACCATTCTTTACCCTGTTTTCGATGGAGTAACTGGATGGGGCAAACCGGCTGAGGAGTATGATATAAATACATGCTCTGAATACATCGGTGAAGGTGCAAAATAACGTTACTCTTGCGCGCTCTTTGGGGCGGAATCCCATCACTGAAAATGCATTTTCAAGCCCTCGCCCGTTTGTTGATGTATTCACTACCTAGTATTGGCGTGACGAATGGTACATACCAGATGTGTAGCAACAAAAACTGCCCGCCCCTCCTGGAAGCGAGGCAGAGCCATCGCAGAACCATCAAAGCACATCTACCATCCGTACGCATTGTATCAGCCTATCCAACACTGCCGGCGTGAGCACCACCACTTGTACCCTGATCAGACTCTCCGTAGCGACCCGTCTATACTCTTCCACATTCCGGCGCGTGGGCGTGAGCAAGAGCGCACCAAATGGCTGCCGCAGCCGGGCAATGAACTCTAGAGCTTGTGTGTGCTTCTCCGCAAGCTGTATGGTCGAAGGCAGGAGCGACACAGTATCCAAGGCAGAGCGACTGCTAAATGACCGTCCGATGCGAGACATGAGGCGCGCTGTGCGTGTTTGCCGAGGTGTCGGGGTGATATCAGAAGGACCTGGCGAGGATTGCAAATCGTCCAGCACAGAAGCCAGATCGTCCTCTATATTCTGCGTCGATACTGTCTTTGTGACGCTCCCAACAGGTTGCCTGTCGAGCAGAATGTCGACCTAAGGATGAATGAGGTATAGAGATCCCATTTGCGAGAGATCCTCCTCGGTTCTGATCTCGACAACCCCGAGAGCATTTGCCTGCGCGCGGAAAACATTTTTCGACTTGTGCACAGGTCCGAGTTTGAAAGCCAGACAGGGAAGTTTTATTCGGCGTCCTGAAAACGACGGCACATGGAGCACGTTCAGCTGAACGTATAGTAAACTGGTTACCGCAGTGAGATCGAGCGAGCGCAAACCAGCAATGATTATACACATTAAATCATCGGGAATGGCTGGTGGTATGTATGAGGTCAGGGGTTGGCTGAACACGGTGATGCTGGCAGGAAGGCAGCTGTTAAAGGTGTTGGGTTTCCCCGTCCATGCAAGAATGCTCATGTCCCCCGAACTCGCAAGTAGCTGTGCCAAGAGTAAACCTAGTGCCTTATCTCTTTCCCCATATAAAATTGGCAAGGAAATGGAAAAAATCCCGAGCAGGGAGTAAGCTGCATCTTCGACCCGTGTCGTTTGTCGTGTGAAGGGGAGGCGAAGTTTTTCATGTACGTCATCCAAGCCGGGACGGAGTGCCAGCAAGGCTTGTCCAGAGACGCCTGTTGCTTGTTCCATCTCAGAGATGATCTCGCGTGAATCCTTATGATTATAGAGGCTGAGGCCTAGGTATGGCGTCCAGTCTTGAGTGTAAAATCGGACCACCTTTGAGGCGTGGTACTCTTGCAAGGTCCACGCTCGCATATTCCAAATACTCCTCGTCAAAGCACCGCGCTCCGCCAGACGGTCCACGCCAAGGAGAAAGACGATTGTCATTGCGGAGCCTTCGTATCACACGAAATGATTCCCTTTGTTGATACAACAGGTATCACTCCAAGCCCAATTAAATCCAGCCTCCCGTGCAATTTTGCAGAACATTTGCAACTTCTTGTGAGTGGGAGACGCCTCCAGATCATACACAACAATTTGGACGACCGTTTCATACAGAGGCTCGTTCTCTTCCCACGTATGCGAGAATGTGGCGTAACGGTAGAAATTTTCGACCTCTTCTTTGATAGCAGCGTAGTCTATGTGTGTGGTCATGGACGAGATAAGCCTCATAAAGGCTGGCTCTGATTCGAATGCAGTGGCCTGTTCTGTTTTGTCGCAGAGCCGACCAGAAACGGTGTTGATGAGAGCTAATGGTGAATCACGAGTGGTATCTAGAATGGTTGCGGGAATTATTTCCTTCGTCTGTTGTCGGGTAACAGCGACGAGATCGTTCTATGAGAGGATTTTAGTCAGGCGACATTGTGCGCCATGAGTATCCTTACCCCGTGTCTCTGCATCAGATGATTCTGACATCTTCAACAACATAGTCTCGAACGCCTCAATTGCATCTCCATAGCGTCCTAACCCATGCAAAGCTGCGTGCATTCCCTCGTAACCCGACACAGGATAGATCGAGCCTCACAACCTGAGGAGTAGCCATTAAGACAAACCTGAACAAGCCGAACACAACATACTTCATTCGCATCATTCAAGGCATCCGACCACGTGCCCTTTCCCCCATAGGCGTTGCTGCGCTTGGCCAGCACGTCTTGCGGAGTCGTAGGATTGAAAGATAATGCCGCGGTGAACAGCGAGATAGCTTTATCATATTCTTTAGCATATATGGCAGTATCCCCGAGGTCCTCTAATCTCGCATAGCATCTAGATTTGAAATCTGATAGAAGATGAGACGGTCACGTAGATATCGTACACGCTATTCGCATGTTCACTCACCCCGAGTCCAATTTATCACTATGGGTTGAGTATCTATTTCCTGCGACAATTCGTTATACATCTGGTGGAAACACGTCACTGCGTCTAGCATGCGGCCAGTCACTTCGAGATTCTCGCATATAGCTTGATAAACGGCAGATTTTGGGAGGGTTGACTATGGGCAAGCAGACATAAGGCACATGGAGAACATCCAGGAAACAGACACTCACATGAGCGGTGGCCGATAAGGTGTCTCTCCATGACCCAGTCATCAGCTTTAACCTTGCCCATCCTTTCAGTAGTTGCCTCGTATGGTGAGACGCATAAGACGTCTCTTGGGGCACCGGCGTTTGGTCGCTTGCATCGTCATCATTTTCCGGTGCAGAAAGGCACCTTTGCATGAAATCTGTACTGAAATATCGACCGTGTTCCGGAATGACGAATGGAACAACGCACCCAAAGCCCAAGTCGTGTCAAAATTGGACATACCAACTTCTGGATCCACCATACGCAGTATGGACTCGCCAGCCTTTCTGGTGCGATGCGCTGAGAGGAGTGCCTCACACGATCCCTGTTGGTTACAAACAGAAATCAATCTCGACACGTTGCAAGGTAGAAGGGGTATACCAATGAAACAATTAATGGTGGTTGATCTGTGTGGTCACCAAGTTTGACTCGGGCATGTTCGAATGACTGGATCGCACGTTCGAAGTTACCGCCTTCCATATGCGAGTTGCCGAGGAGGCCTATGGGAAATATCAGTAGTGACGTCCCCCGTGATAGGAGTTAATATACCTGAATGACATAGTGTCGAATCCAAGAACGCAACGGCAAGGAGGTCATCCATGCGTGATATTGCATCCTCTCCAGCCATGGAAAGGACAACTGCCTAAAATGAAGATGAATGTTACCCAGGTGATACAGTATAGTGTACCCACCTTGATAAGAAGCAGAATGGCGACATGATCTGCATTTGAATGGAAGTGGTAGGATGCGATATCGCACACGCTATATCCCTTGTATATGTCCCCCTTTCCAACAAGGGCCACGCACTTTGCAATGTAGCCCAGAACAGACGACCAAGTATGAATTGACTTGAAGCAGAACGGTGTCAGGGTTCAAATATGCAAGCGTGGTACAAAACGCACCTCCTCAGCGTCGGCGAGTGCTGCATCCCACTGTCGTAAGCGAGCCCGGACGAGTGCTCGACTAGCAAGTATATGATATGTAGTCTTAGATATTGAGACCGACGCAGTCAACAACGAGTCCGCATTCATAAGTTGATCATGTTTCCATGCACTGAGCGCGGCTTTTTCAATCCGAAATTCCGGCTCCTCGTGTATGAAACGCTACCCAATGAGAAAGGAAAACTTGGTCACGCTCGGAAAGATGATTGAGGGATGCACTTTGACAACTGAAAAATCTTTGATGGCGATCCCCTTGTCCGTAAGAAATGCGAAAAGCCTATCGTCCGGAGAGAACGTAATTGGAGATCTGCTGCGACACCGTGGAATGAGGCCGAGTTTGGCGTGTGTCGAGGTGTCGCAAAATGTGACGTCCTTTGTAGAGTATGCGATGAACCCCCCATGTTTTGGCGGGGGGTTGTCTTTTCTCTTGCTGTCTGATGGCAGATGGATCGTGGGGGAATTGGCTAATTCAGGCGCGAGGACCTACGAACGAGTCTTTGTGTCCCAGGCAGGGACATTCATCCACGGTGTCGATTTCTCTCCTGTCTCGTCTCGTCTCGTCTCTACCGATGGCAGTAATCTCACCATCACCATCTGGGACATCTCCATACGCCAAAAAGTGCAGATATTCCGCCACAATAACTTGATCCGAGCTGTCAAATACTCTCCACAAGGTGACCGAATTGCGACAGGGACTCAAGAATCTCTTCAAGTTTGGGACAGCGACAATGCGCGTTTACTATTTGATGTCAGAGGGGGGGTGAGCCTGTCCCCTGTCCTCGCCTGGTTCAACAACCACCTCTTCGTCAAGACTACGGACGCAAAAATCAAGCGAATCGATGGATCCAATGGATCAATTCTCTCGGAGTGGTCCATTTCCGGAAACCCACGCGGTATCGCCCTGCCGAAACCCTCACAACTCGTTCGCCGTCTTTGACCTGCCAAACTGTAACGTCTTCCGAATTACAACGTTTTCAATGAACGGCGAATATCTCATATTCGCCGTTTGCTGAAAACGTTATGGGATGCACCCAGTTGCCAGCCTCGATTCCAGCGTGCTCTTTTCTTGAACAATCAGCGCCGCACAAGTTTTTCTTACCAGTACGCACCATTCGACGACATCGGACTCGCGCAACCAAGAGAGTAAAGGGCAAGCCGTGCCAGTACCCTGAAATAAGGTATAGATCGGGACAATTTTCATATCTGCCATTAATGATGCCTTCATATCATTGTGCAGTTCATTTTAGGTTTGATTGGATACAGCCTCTTCATTCCGTTCCCACTTCCTCAACCAGCGCGATAGGAGAACACCTGTTGGAACCATAGCAATCAGAACAAACAGAAGACCTTAAATCCAACTCTTTTACCATATTTCGACTCTATGCGTTCGGGGTCATCGTGGTCCCACTGCAGCGTTAACACTGCCAGTGATAAAATGATCCCGATTTCAACGAATCAGCTTGGTGTGCTCCCAGACGTCAATGCCACTGTCCACAGACTGCCTCGCGTTTGGCAACGTCTACTTGTTGTTGTAACACTGGCCGAATACTCCCATGCGGAATGGTATACAAATTTGTACGCTTGTCTTAAAACGTACCGTATCGTGCCTGGAAAACGAACTTCTCTGGACCATGGCACAAATAGCAAAACATACCACAAGATCGGTGCGCAGATTCGAGGGAGGTGGTTCTGTTCGTGGATCAACGATGCTCGCATTCCATGATCACGACCACTCGACCTGTCAATGACGTATGTGGATGAATTCGTGAGGTGAACGCTCCCCTTTATTATTATTTGCCATAGTAATCCATCGCTAGCAAGTTCTCGCCCTGTGAACATTCCAGCGTTGTTGTTTCCGCAGCAAACTTGGCACCGCTTATACCCACACAATCAAATGTATGGTGTGAATCACCGACTGCCTGCCTGCGAATGGACAGCTTGGGATCTGACCTCCTCTCAAGACCGGGCCTGGTCTCCTCTATGGCGCTGAACTTGCGCCTTCGCTAGGTGCCGATTCAGCCTGACCAGGAGAGAGGGCCATAGTGCGCAAAATATGTCTCGTCAAGATTTGTTAGCCGCATTAGTACGTCATAGCGCTCGCAGGCCAGTCGAGCAGATCGACTGCCAGGGCTATACTCATCCAGGTTCTCGTGTGTCAAGAGCACCTCGCAGTGCTAACCACACAGCACTTTGCGGGGTGTCAAAGGTGGCCAGAAACGGCTTAGCCAGAAGCCGAATCCTTGTGTAGCGGCAGCCCAGAGTTGTGACCCGACCAACTGAACATCGCACCTCGACGAAATATCATGCACCACGGCCGAACGTTTATGTAACCATACTTGTGACTGGTAAGCATCCTTAATTCGAGTGACGGAGGCCTGATGAGCAAGGAGGATCGAACGATTTACCTCACCTTTTTATTTAACAGAATTACCCTCATTGTACTACTGAATCGTTGAGAACACGCATTCCATTCAACTTGGCCATTCGAGAGACAGCGTAGCATGGCCAATACAAAAATATCACAAAGATGGTGGGCTGGGATAGCTGAAACCCTTCTGGCAACATACCCGATTCGACGAGTCCAATGGGCGGTAGTGCGAACCACCTGTTCAAATCAGTCAACGTCCACAGCACGCGAACGTAACCTGCTCCTACTTAATCCGCGCTGGATGTTGTCGAACTGGGCGACTACCTCACCCATTTTGGGGGGCTTTTCTGGGTCAGCCTGAATCATGCTGGGCCGCATCATGAGCTCAAACCCTCGCTTATCATGTACTGTCGATAAGTGGCTGTACACACGAAGGCCCACGTCGCGTGTTCATTACACCCAAATGATTCCATTTTAAACGCCTGTCGCGGACAGCTCCCGCTGTTACTGCCACCTTGCCGACAACCCTTTTCACCATGCTTAGACGAACGTTGGTCAGTCTCGTTCTGTGCGTGCTCGCCCGTGCGTTCGTCTTCGAAATCCCATTGCCGTCTGGCCACCGTGGGCAAGAGCATCATCCTTCCATCTCCGATGATGAGGAATGGCATCTTGATATACTCCCCGACCCCAATGCTACGGATCACCTCGTGTTCGACACCGTACACTCGTTGCTACAGCACTGGCCTAATACTCGTATGAGGAATGGTACTCCATCCTTGCACTCGTCCGATCATCTGATAAGACGTACTTTCAGGCCACAACTTTGTGCCCGGAACCATTCCAGAAGCAACGGTTTTGTACCATGGCACAAACACCAGGAAATTACCACCTGGTCCGGAGTGGGGGGCATTCAATCCTGAACATGCATATTTCTTTTGCCGGGAGGAGGCCGTTCTACCCTTGGATCAAGGATGTTGGTTTCTCACAGTCGTGACCACTCGACCCCTCAAAATTGTCTATTTCGATGGTAGCAGTGCTGTCAAGCTTCCATGGGGTACGTTAGATACACAAGACTTGCTCACTTGGGGAGAAACACGCCCTCAGGATTTGTGGGCCGAAAAACTACGGGCTGAGGCCCTTTGTGAATGGGCAAAAAAGTTTGGTGTAGATGGCTTCGTGAGGTGAGTTTCCATTGTTATCGCTATCCCCCATGTTGAACCATCGCTCCAGAATGGAAATGTCCTTGTGAATCCTTGTTTTTGCATACCATTCTCAGTCCTATGTATTCATGGCGCGTTAGTGAGCTTTTGGTCTGTGAATTTGCAGCAGACGTTGTTGTTGTTTCTGCTGCGAACATCGCAGGCCCGCTGTCCGAGGATTTGTCTATTTTGTGTAAGTCTTTGTCTCTTGCTTGCGAACACCTGAATAACGTATCAAACAGCATGGCCGATGCTTGAGGCTCTGATTTCCGGTTCCTTCCAAAATAGCTTCCCGGGAGAGACACGCGTCCAGCTAGACCTTTCTGGCCTGGTCTCCTTTTATGACACTGACCTTGCACCATCGCTAGTGCCGATTAGGGCCAACCAGGAGAGGTGGGACCACCGCGTGCAAAACGTGTCGCGTCAAGATTTGTCGGCCGTATTGGCAAGGCTAGAAGCTGTTGTCACAAGGCCCGCAGGCCAATCGAGCGGCACTGACTGGGCCACACTCATCCAGGTCCTCGTTGATCGCTACGCAGGACGCCTTGCAGTGACACGTCACCTCCTCGGCTCGCCCATGCCGACCACAGAGCGCCTGCTTGATCTCGCAAACAAGGTGCAGACGCAACTCAGGATTATGCTGGGGCCGTACCTGCTCTTATCTGCTGTGCCAGGTGACCGGTCCAGCATGGACTGGTCCATCCCAGTATTCGAGCTCTGTGCGACGACACACACGCACGGATTGGCGTCCTCGCAGCATGCCATGACCGACTCAGAGAAGCTGATCCTACGTGCGGTGAGAGGGACAAACCGCGAGATCTGCCGTGTGGTGACGTGCATGTGGGCTGCGGGCGTCCATGCGGGCATCGACCCGTTGCTGAGCACCAGGACACCTCCTGCGGCCGAGCTCGCGCCAGTATGGCGCGCCTGGGCAGAGGATATGAGCCGGCTCATGGAATGGCTTGACTGGAGCGTGTGGGTCAAGTGTGAGCCCGAGTGCAGCCCCGAGGTGAGTTTGCACGCGACACATGTGGATCAAGGACTGATGAACAACAGGAAATGTGCTATCTCCCAACGTGGCCCGTCGACTTTCCAGAGTTTCCACAACCTTGGGAGAGTGATCGACCATGGTGGGATGCTGACATGCCTGAGTCAGATGCATGGGCCCGGCCGCAGCCGATGTGTATGAGCCAGACTCAGGATTTGCCGTGGTAGTCCGTCTATCGGGTCATCTAAGAAGGGTGGTCGGGACAGAAGTGGCAGGTACCGATGAGATCATGAGGCCTATTGTGCAGGCACGGCATCGTGCATTTCTACGTAGAACAATATTACCTTTTTTTCCTTCAATATCTCGCCATCGGACACATCGAGATGATTAACAAACAGAAGATGTGACAAAGTTGTTAGGCCAGATCCTAGATCTCTCTTTCTGCTTGTATGCCATCGCCCTGCTTATCCCCCTTGTTTTGCTTTGGTCCTGCAATACAACCGCACTCCCCACACACCCATACCCCACCCGAGACCCCAAACCAAACACCGTATCGATGTAGCTTCCTCGTCTGTCTCGAATATCATATGCATACAGCTCATGCGAGCTCACGATGAATCTAGGAACGAGGGAAGTTGGCCAGCGGATATAGGTCGAGCTTCGGAGCCGCAAAGTGAGGCCTAACACAATGTTACGGCAGTTGCAATATCACTAACGCCGTGGCGTCGTCACGAACCAACTGTCGTGTGGATACGCCTCGCGCCAGTGTGGCAGTGACGGTGGGGATGTTTACGTCCCAACCCTCAACGCAGTTGAGTGGGTGTGGGTGTATGGTATGCTGTCGTGGCTTCAGCCCCTCGCTGTGGTAGTGGAAGACCATTACGCTGCCTACCTTCCGTGGCATTGTGGGTGGTGCGCGCCGTTGTACCCGTGGTCGAAATGGGGCTAGTGGGTGGCTGTCGCGCCCCTTTTGTCATTGTCGCGGTGGTGGTAGGGGCACATGGCACCCTTGCCATTCGCGACGTCGTGGGCACGCGCTGGTGTCTCGCCAACCTCGGTAACCTGATGCGGCCTGGCGGCTCGTAGCCATGTGCGCACATACCTTCGCCCCCCACTTCCCTCGTCTGCATCGATGTGAGGGCACGTATCTCCCTTGCATTCGTGTTGCACTCGCCTCCTGCTCCCCCGCATCATAGTGGATATGCCCTGGCCTACCTCGCCAACATGGTTTTGGCAGAAGTGGGCACGCACCTGCGTCCTCACTAATCTTGTGATCATTATGAGCGTTTCCCTCGTTGGTCTTTGTATTATTTTTTCGGTAGACAATAGGCTGTTGGAAGCAGGCGTGTTCGCAGTAGTACTTATAGGGCCTGAGCCCGGGGCACCATACGGACTGAGGTTCTGGCTGTTAGATCCGAGAATTGTATCTGGAAAACGAAACCGGCAAATGTTTCCTAGCCCTCCATCAAGGTGAATGAATCGAAGGACATACTGAGAAACCACAACGGCCCGTTTCCAACTTAATCTATAGTAAACTTGCGTACGTATATCGTGATGAGCTTCACCGAGTTCTCATCTTGTTTCCAGCTCCAATGTGACGGAGTTTGGACTATCTCGAAAAAGGAAATGAATGTGTGGATCTTACTCTCTGGTTCAAAGTCCGCTTATGCGCCCCTAGGCGTCGGGTATGATTGGACGGTCAAGAACGGCATGCCGAGTTCAAAACTGCCGTCCTCGGCGCGCCCAATGTTCATTCGCTTTTGACTCAGGTTCGCCTGCAATACAAGCACTTCACCGATTTCGGAGTGAGTGGTTACTTGTGTGACACTCCAGACAACAGGGAGAACTACGGAGAGAGGCTTAAATGCGATTGTCCTATTGTACTGCAGAACCCGGGGAGGTGCGTTCTTCGTGTCCTGATCTGTCCTGATCTGGTGATCAAGAGGAAGAATTGCCGTCCCCGTATAATCTCAGCTGTCGAACCTGAAACACGAACTGCCTCCAGTTATAACTGCTTGATTTCGAACAAGGCAGCCCATCTACGCTCTGCATGATGTGCTGTCTGGACGCTCTTGGAGTTCCACCAAGAAGAATTCCTGTCGATGTGACAGTGTTTGTATCATATATCCTTCCCCCATTCATTTGCTACCTATTGGTGGCAGTACTGGTTCTGATGCCACAGACCCGCACAGCACGAATTGCATTGTGGCCGGTATTTGCCTTGCTGGCATTGCGTGCGGCAGCTTCTGTGACCATATCGAATGGCAAGCCAGAGCTTTTGATCCTCAATGGTTACTTCTATGTAAGCATTTTATAATTACAATCCTCTGTGAGCTTGAGGTGACTGATAAACACGTCGCTCTAGCGCGCCATGTTCAACCTCACTGTTCGTACCCTCGAGTGGGCAGTGAGAAAAGAACCGTTGGTGCGACACATCCGTCCTGCAAATAGCTTCCCATCCATCACCATGGATGCCTTCGACTTGGTCATGAACATTCGTGGTTACGGCTGGAATTCGTCGCATGGATTTTCCTTTCCGCGGGATACACGTCCAAAGAATCGCTTCGCATTCGCTCTCCATACATTCCTTTCTGCGATCGCTCATTTCTTCCTGTTCACCATCTGCCATCACTCGATCCTCTCACTTCGTAGCCTGAATACCGCCACCAACGTACTTGACCTCTTTAGTAAAACCTTCCTGTTGTTCACGCTGTACTTCCGCACATGCCTTATCATGGCCCTCGACTATATTCTGCATTACAGTTCTTTGCAGGGAGGGTACGACATTGCCACCCTCGTCGGGGTTCTCGTCTTTAAACAAGAACCTACCCAATGGCCTCCCATGTTCGACTTCCCATGGCCATGGCACACGACATCGCTGACTGAATTTTGGGGTCACAAGTGGGACCAGTGGTTCCGCAACATATCCCTCTCCTTGAGTGGCTATTGACGTTCCACCCTGGCATCACTTTCAGCGGATCCCTGACGTGGGCGGTCATGCATGGCATCTTGACGATTGGAGCAGGGTACATAGTCACGGCTTGCACTCCCTCTGTGACTTGCTGAGCGGGCGGGTATCTCGCCAGATTACGGGTAAGAAGGCAGGCGGAGTAGCAGGGAGAGACCCGAACGGTAAGGTGGGCTCCCGGGAATAATAATAATGGAGGGTTAGACAGGCGTGTGATCTGACATGGGAATTTCGGGGGCAGCGGAATTAGTATGATATCCGACAATGGACTTCTTACACAACGGGTAGGCGGAGATCGGAGCCGCGCGAGGCCAGTGTACATAGGCTATGTCGGAAAAACCCTTCGCGTATTGCAATAGGAAACGGTTTTAATTTATTTTGATGCATTGCATTGACCCGAAATGTCGCTCGCGGGGTTACAATTTTATCAGAATACCATTGCAAGGCATTGCAAGACCCATTGAAAGGCCGATTGCAATCAAAAGCTTTTTTATTACAAATAATATTTCTATTTTGACATTGTAATGCCTTGCAATCTATTGAATTACGAAATACAAATTTCCGACATACCAACAGGTGGGCTATTGAACCTTTCTTTCTGCATTACCGACAACTGAGTACCGAAGGACCGACTCGACCTCGACGCGTGCCGTGGTCGAAGTGTTGACCGTCACTCCTTGATTGCTTACCAAGCAGAGAGAGGTTGATGCAAGAACCTTTTGATTTTGTCACCGCTTAAACAATGCCTAGTTGTTGGTCAACGGCTTTCTCTGTGTCTTGGCGGGCTGGATCCAGAACAGCACAAAAGTGACTCAGTTCACATATGCTTTCACTTCGCCGCGTCCGCAGCTGCTCTACAGCATGCTCAAGCCTATGGCCGGGTGCCTTGGTAGGAACTGTTTACATCCTAAAATTAACCACAGCGCGTTCCACGGCGGGCTTTCCTGGGGGTATATAAAACGACTGGTTGCTTGTCCAGGGTCCTTCACACTGATTCCCGATCCCTTCTTCATGAAATTCCAAAGACTTGTCGCCCTAGTTGTGCTCGCTCCATTCGCATGGGGGTTCCCGCATCTGATAAACTTCCCCGAATATCGTTCACTTGCAGGATTGTCCCCTCCGGAGGTTCTGGCCGTATCACAAACCTTTCGTAGCACTCCTGGTGCACAACCTCTCCCGCCTCCCATCAACGACACGTCCACGAAGTTGGTCTATGACGCAGCGCATCCATTCATTCCGGACCAACCAGGCGACATCCGCGGACCCTGCCCAGGATTGAATACCCTGGCATCTCATGGAGTAAGTGGCTGGACATCTCCGCGATGCTATGTAACTTAGGAACCGTTTTTTTGCGCAGTACATTAACCATAACGGCGTAGCTACCCCGGCTGAGATTATTACTGCAGTACAGGAAGGTACGTAGATAGCACCACAGGAATTCCGATTGAAAATTCAGCCTAAAGCTTAGGTTTCAATATGGGGTACAACTTGGCTGCGTTTGTCACTTATGGGGTACGCCGAGTCATCTCTACCCCATTCGTTCTACTAATCAGCGAATAGGCGTTTATTGTGGACGGTAACCATTTGACGAATTTGATGAGCATTGGTGCAAATACCACTGCGGATGACGAGCTCACTCCAGGGCTTAACATTCACGGCAACTTTGAGGGTAAGCTAGGATTTGATGAGCTTTCTGATATGTGCATGCTGATTTGTGCTCTCTATAGGTGATGCCAGCACTACCCGTGGAGATTATTACTTTGGAAATAACTACAGCTTCAACGAGACATTGTTCGAGCAGGCAGGTACCTCAATACATGTTGTCATATTGTCTTATCCGCTCTACAGCTTGTTTCTGCTGCGAACCTCGTCGGAGACGGTATGATCACCGTCGAATCCGCGTCCCTGCAAAAGGCACTGCGCATCAATGACTCAATCGCACGCAATCCGACGTTTTGGTTCGACACCCCACGCTTCCTAACGGCCTATGCAGAAACAACCTTTCCACTCGCCTTCTTCGTGAACAACCAGACCGCGAATACGACCCTTAATGCCACATTAGACAATGCACGCAGTTTCTTCCAGAACCACGAATTCCCCGAGGGATTCTACCGTCGCCAAGGACCATACGACTTTGACCAGGTCGGCGTCATGTTTGACAAGATATTTGCCTTGGTCCGCGTGCGGCCAGGTCACAACGAGGGCGTTGGCAACTATGTGGTGAACCTAGAAGATAATGGGAGCGTGCGTCAAGCTCGTGTGCGTTGTTGCTCATGCTAATTCCACTCCTAGACGTGTTATGCGTATCAACACCAGGTAAACCTGACGGCTCAGTTGTATCCAAACCCGACCCCAAAACTTGAAGCCGCGATCAAGGCCAATTTGGTCACGTTCTACCAGACACTGCAAGACCCGACTTGCGAACAACTCTTCCCGTACGGACAATGAATTGTTGGCAAGGATAAATATTAATTTTGATTGGATTTGATGGTTTTGTACGGCTCTCATCAATAATATGTGACCCTCGAGTATGCTTCATTTGATCCACTCGCTGGTAAATACCGGTAAATCCAATCAAACTGAATAAGCACGATGCCAGCGCGAGAGCTTAATCCCGAGCATCATGAATCTGTCATCGTGACTGCTCCGGATGAAATGACAATTTGCTCTCGTATCAAGGGACAGGCGCTGAGGGCCATTTCAACGGCAGTGCAGTAAACGGAGACACGATCGTCGGCTTTCAGACCAACACGTCAACCCGCAGTTCGAAACATTTCCGTTCTTACTTAGGCACACCACTAAATTATTTGAGACCAAATCGCTGATAAGCTCAGGTTCTTTGAGTGCCCCTACGATATCTTTCCCCTGCTTACCGGGCCAAGTAAATGCATGCGCTGGAATTAATCGCGGCTGGCGACATCTAAAGGTATTACTACATGCAGTCTACAATATGATGAAATCTATTCATCCCTTTGTTAATCTTCAGAGATTTCCTTCTATTCTCTAATACTTCCATCCGCGAACGGCCAATCATTGTACCCAAACGGCGTCAAGTTTCCTGGCAAATAGTACTTTGAGCGGTCTGTCGCCGTGAGAGGCAGATGCTTCCGTAGCCGAAGAGGCAGATCAGGCTATGATTCAGACCGACAAATTAGTACAAGCACCAGGTCGGAGAAGCCCTGCTACACTCACGTTTGAGACGTACAACCGTCCAAAGGCGACGAGCCCTCCCTTGTCTTCCGCCATACGCAACGCCGTCTCTCGGGTATGCCCACCGGCCGATATGAATACCCTCTCATCACCACCTTTGCCGGTCTTCCAAATCTCTCGCAAGAAGTCGTTGTTCTCTCCCTCCGCCCAAGTCCTGTCCGCGATACCCGCCATACGAGGCTCCGTCACGTGCAGATACGCCAACCCAGGATACTTGTCGCGAACCGCAGTCACAAGGTGTGCAAACGTCGGTCGCGGATCTGACATCTTCATATCTACGATTGTACCCATGAATACAATGCGCTGTGCACGTTCAACCAACAGATCCCACCTTGGTAAGTGCTCCAGGGACTGATGCGAAGGCCGACTCTATCCGCGCCGACCGCCTCCACGACAGCGTCAACGACCTCCCTCGCAAATCGCGCCCGGCCCACTTCGTCTCCGCCCCATCTATCCTTGCGCGCGTTGGACGTCGTTTGCAGGAATTGGTCCACGAGGTAACCGTTTGCGCCGTGGATCTCTACCCCATCGAATCCGGCGCGGTGTACGGCGTTATGAGCCGCTTTTCCAAACGCGGCGATGTACTCTTGGATCTCCGGCTCGGTCAACGTACGGGGGATCTCCGAGCGATCACTCAATGGAATCGCAGACGCGGCGACGTACGGCGAGGGCGGGTCCTGTTTCTCGAGGACCATGGTATCGGCTGCACGACCGAGTGCCCAGATCTGGAGAAAGATGTACGAGCCTCTTGCATGCACAGCGTCCGTGATCTGCGAACCCTCGCTGTCAGACACGCTGAAAATGGACAAGGAAGCGGAGATGCATACCTTTTTCCAGCCATCGATTTGTTCGTCCGTGTAGATACCTGGGACGTGCTCGAATCCACCCCCCTCGTGTGAGATAAAGGTGGCTTCAGTGATGAGCAAGCTTCCTGGTGCAGAAGCGCGTTGAGAATAGTAAGACGCTTGTTGGGGCCCGGGGACATGCGACGCATATGCTCGGAGACGGGTCAACGGGGCAAGCACGACCCTGTGTTGGAGGGTCAAACGACCAAGCTTGATAGGTTTGAACAGTGCGGGGGTTTGTTGTATAGAGGCCATTCGAGTGGGCAAGAGATGGTGGATGTGGGCGAGAGAAGAGTGTCTGTGCGATAGCAAATTTCTGCAGTGACGTTCACGAGCCATGGCATCGTCGTTTTATACCGCATCGCGAGGCTTCTGAAGTCGGTTTTGATTGTGATTTGTGGTGTTTCTAGACGGTTGGTAAGAAAGTAAGCCAGCTTACCAAGTATCTGACCAATCATACGGTCGGTGTTTGGCGTTACCGGACGGCTGATGTCTTTTTCTTTCAAGTCCGTCAGCACAAGAACATCGAGAGATTGGTTCCCCTTCATGGATGTCGTGAACGATTGAAGTCCGAGTGTAGCACGGACAAAAATTTCCTTCGCTTCAAGTGTCTCGACACTCTTTCGACAGAGACCCGACCAGTTACCACTGTTCTGGCCCTCGGTGCACATGACGGTCTTTTTTGTATGGATCCACTGATGTTTCTAGTGTACCATCATAGTGTCTCTCGTTTGTGGCGCATAGAACTTGCTCAGCCTGCTGGGAATACAATCGTGACCCAAGTACTGGATTATTTGAAGGTTAGGAACACGATAGATCTATCATCTCATCCCGTGCGGCCTTGATGCAGGCTTATTCAAAATGCGTTGAGATGCAATCGTAAGTCCTTGGTATATACCGTGTTGCTCATATTAATCACCTCGTTCGAGTTGGAGCTCACGCTGAGCCTGCAAATTTGTTGTGCCAAATAACTACGTATGGGTGGTGTTCTACCTCGTTTGCTGATAGCCAATCGCACTCGCGTAGGTACCAATCGTTGTCAAGATAATGGAGATCACATCTAAATCAGGTGTGATGCTACTGACTATGTGCAAGTCTCATCTGCTAGAGCATCCTTGACGCTGGAGACGTCAGTTGGTCCCGTCAGGTAGACGCTGTCCGTTTCCACTCCCCCTCAGGATTGAACGCAATAAGGTACTTTCGCACTCGACACCGAGTTCACTCCCCCGCAATGTCAGCGATATCATAAAGACGAGCCTCCTGAGCCACCCACGTTCCTATCATCACCCCCATGACCAAAAGTAGTAGGGTTTCGTCGAAATGCCAACCACCCAAGGTGGTACCCAGCACGGCGTTGCGCCATGTTGTTGCATGAAACTCCACTTGGTGCTTGAGTAGCGTGTTTGTGATGTATTTGGTCGGCGAGACAGCGATGATGGGGCAACTACGGTCTCGGAGCTGTCGGAATCACCACATTAACCAATTAGGATCCGCTTCCTTCGTCTCAGGGTAGCGCGCGTGTGTTGACATTGAAGCATGCGTTTCGATCGTTGTTCTTTTGAGATCTCCGACCCGCCGGGCATGAGGGATGGTATCTCTGTTCAAGACTGCGTGTTTGAGGACAACCGGGGCATCCGAACTCCTAGGTGCCCAACATATAACATATCTCTGTTTCCCTATCTCCTTTAGTATAACTTGAATTATGTATGGTTTGCGAGAAAAAGACAGGAATTTCGCGACAAAAAGGCACCACGCGAACAGTTGCATGAAAGTCCGGCGCCTCAACACAACAGTGTCATGCACACGATGCGTGGAGGCTAGAGAGCAGAATGTTCGTTCCACCCGCCGCTGACAAGCTTGGTCGTAATTCCCTTAGGATGCTATCAGAAAGGGTTTGCGCCGCGTGTCATGAACCTCTAACATATTCACTCGGTTCAACTGTGGTTTCAAGCTAGCGTCACCACCTCACCTAAGTACCCCGAACATAGTTTTCCATACTGAAATCAGCTATCCCAGATGCTATCATGTTTCCGGTCGTGTGTATTGGAAACTGGAAGGTGTTTCATAGCCATGCCGCCAAGTGTACATGCATGTGCGCCAAGCATTTCGTGTGGCATACTAATAGCCTGGCTTTCTTGTCCCTCACTCACAGGTACCGGCTAGTAAGTGTATCCACTTATCGTATCCACCACTGTGCTCACCTTTAATGCTTTTTTTCAGCCCATTTTCTATTTTCCAACTCATCAGCCGTTGACGGCCGACTGTCTTCTCGTCCATTTACCATTCTTCGCGATGCGTTTCCATTCCGTTTTCTTCGTGTTCATAATCTTGAGTGTGGTCTCCTTCGTCACCTCCGCACCCACACCTGCCCAGATGGATATCCCTCGGGCTGTTTCTCCTCGTGCAGAGTCTGTGTCAGACACTACTCTCTGATCATGGATGTTCATCCCACCCACTAGGCAACCGGGCATTCCAGAGCCGTTCCACCACGAAATCAGAAATAGGTGAGATCTATTTGACCAGTGGATACCTCGGATGGGACAGTTGATGATTTTGAGACTTAGCAAGCGGGGAGGTTACATCAGGTGAGAATCTTGTTAGTATCTAATTCTACTTGATTTGATGTCTGTGCTTGTTCCAGCCTGCCCGGAATGCACGAGGGTGGGGGGACGATTCACAGAAGTGGTGGTGGTGGCAATGGTGGTGGTGGTGGTGGTGAAGGCAATGGTGGTGGTGGTGACAACGGCAGCGGCAGCGATCTCATTGACACTGGTGCTAAAGACCGCACTAGTACTACCAGTGGCATTGGCAGTGATAATGGTAAGTGATAAGTTCACGAAAGCATATTTCTACGCAACTGAAAATCATGTACAGGGGGTTCATTTGGCAAGGGTTGGTGTTCATCAGGCTTCCTTTGTCAGAAGAAGCCTTTGCGGCGCGAAGGGTAATTAGGTCATTATTCACTGCTACTCATCATGCCACTTATCATTTGCCAAGCAATAAGTAAAGTCTAAGTAGTTTTTGAGTACAGCCAAAGTCTGTAAGTTGCACAACCAAGCAAGTGTTCATCAACTGTAGTGAATAAGCCACTTTTCATATGCAACTGAAAATTATGTACAGAGAGTTCATTCAGTTGGTGTTCACTAGGTTTCCTTTGTCGGAAAAACTCTTCGCAGGAATTCGAAAAAAGGCAAAAGTCTAACGCTGACTAAAAACTGCCTAAATCGGACTATTGTGGTTGACGTGCTTATGTAAACCATGGGAAGCTTTTCAGTAGGTGGAGAAACATCCATACTTTGAGCGATAACGACAGGAAACCAAATGTCTAGCAAATATTCGGGGCATGCAACGGCCTAACGGCCACCAAAATGACGATGACGAGGGCGAGGATGCCCAACAGCACATCCACTACCACAACGCCGACGACAACAATGGCGACTGCGCGCCCATCACTACCACCATCATGAATGACAAGGCAGAGGGGATGCCACGGTGTATCCACCACGCCGCTGACGACGATAACGATGAGGCAAAATGACCAACCGCCTTGAAGATGACGGCAGGAGAGCGGCGGCGCGCCTACCTCCGCTGAGGACTTGAGACCGCGCGGCCACGACCGCGGCGAGGGCGACAATGCCACTTCCATAGCGCCGACGATGACCGCGGCAAAATGGCAAAATGGCGCGCCCCCCACCATCCCCACCACCACCACGACGGGGCTGAGGGAGTGCGACGGCTCGGAAACCACGACGGCGATGACGATAGCGAGGGCGAGGGCGCGCAATGGCGCACCAACCACCACAGCGCCGACGGCAACAACAATAACAGGGCGACACAGTGCGCTCACCACTACCCCACTACAACGACGCGGGGAGGGGAGGAATGGCCCGCAACCCCTACCGCAACGCCGTGGGCGAGGATGACAACGAGGGTAACGGCGCACAACGGTGCGCCTACCCCACGGTTGGGCGAAGTTGTTTGTAAGTTTATCCATCGACGTGTAAGAAGAAGTACAATGAACTAGCAGTAGGATATCATGTCCTAAAAAGAAGCCGCGAGACCGCCCACCAAATACATGCTCTTAGATTCCAGGGGATGAGGAGTGGTGTGGTCTGAAACAGGCAGCAGTCGCGGATCGAGAGACAATCACGAGAAAGGTCACCGTGACATGGGGCAGCAAGCCAAGCTGCATGTCTTCACTAACAAACGCGATATCTCGGGGGTGGTGACAAGACAGCTGTGTTGATACTCAAGTACTCAACCTTGGCCATTTTATTCTGTGTCGACCGGAGATGGCGTCACTGGTCCACCAGTGACCAAGCAACAAAATGTATGTCTGGTCACCAGACAGCATACCGCTGTGCTTATCGATACGACCATCGTCGGCTTTCGTCGGCCGAGGAGAAGTCGTTTACGGTACCACTTGTCCGAAACGTTTCAGTTCTTACAGCTGTTTGCAAAACACTGTGGAAAATGAACTCGAAGAAAGTCGCGCCTCGGAGAGAGCCGGCAAGGACCCCGAGCTCAGCTGTGCGTGTGGGAAATGTCACACGTCACTGTTCAGAACGGACGCGACGCACCTCGCCCTGTCCCTCACCACCACCACCACCACCACCACCACTACCACAGCACACGGATAAGCTGGATTGTAGCTTGAATCTCAGACGACTCAGCTGTGAGAATGGTATGTAACACAATTCGGGATTCTTGCTCACAAGGCAGAG
>JBBPUG010000516.1:0-20751 GCA_038094535.1 Tubosaeta aff. alveolata | reverse complement strand
AAGTCGGCTAGGCTCTCCTTGCTTTCCGTCTTCTTGATTATCTTGTAACTGAATGGAAACCGTCGCGCGTACACTTCGATTTCGACCTTGGATGACTCGAGGCCCGACCTGCGACGCATGGAATCGGACATCAGGCGCTGCACCGAATGGGTCTCTACAAGGATGACGTACAGCTTGACTGTGTCATCCCAACGCGCCACGAACTCCTCTCCCCTGATATACTTTGCCGTCTTTGTCCTCTGTGGCACTTTGCCGCCTTTGACCCTCACGTAGAACAACCCGCTGAAGAAGCCCACTTTTGCGGGGAGCCCGCTGGCTTTGATGTCTGTTTCAAGAAACAGAATGAAAGGGAGAAGGGTGGGGAGCCTAAGGAACGAACCTGTGATCTCGACGGCCACTTCTACATTACTGTCTTGGTCTTGTGTTGGAGCGGGTGGACTCGCACTGACGGGGGCTTCGGTTATTTTTGCGTCCTGTGGCATCGACATCCGTGTTGAGAAGTCCCAAGCTTGAGGAGAGGAGGAAACCGGGTGACTCAAGTAACAGCTGGAGAGAGAGAGAAAGGTCGAGAGAGGGCCGCAACTTGGCGCAGCAGACTCACTTGGAGGGCGTTTCAAAGAAGAACGGCGAACTACCAACTTATGCACACGGCAGGCTTTCCACACCAACGCCGTAAGGTTATATAAAACCCCTTGCAAACACCTTCTCTTCCGCTTCTCTCTTGCCCTCCTGGCGTTCCTCCACCCTTGCTCCGATCGCTCCGCCAATAAAGTCCATGCGCAATTTCTGATGTTTCTTGGCAAGCATCGCGACCCACAACCCCATATCACCCCACAAAGGGTGTTGGCACGTTATCTCCAACGAGGCTGGCCCATCACAATTACAAGCGGCCGATGATCCCGGTTTGGCGGCGATCCATATACTCTGATAAGCCGAGAACACGCATCAGGCATCGTCTTGTCCCAGAACCCGTCCTGACGTCCGTGAACCTCGCGGCCCTCATCGACGATCCATATGAGAGGACGCGCACGGATCCTCCATGTCGTTTCTCGGACAGAGTGCTGCGTCGCGTCAACGATGCGCTGTGGTCTGTGCATCGCCTGGCTCTCCACGATCACGCCCGGATCACGCGCCTGGCGGCAGTCGATGCATTGCGGGACCCTGGCTACACGTCAAGCGGTCCTTGCGCCACTGATAAGGACTTGGGTGTCACTGGCGTGCATCGCCCCGATGCAACGTTGGGCAGGAGCATGCAGCGTGATGCGTTCCTGGAGCCCCTGAGCCCTTGAGGTCATTCACCTGGGCTTGCGCTCGCGCACCGCATGGATCCATCCCTTTGTGAACTTTGATGTCCCCGCTGGCGTCACTGAACAGCTATGCGAGAATGCAAGAGACGGTATCAGGGTTGCCTCACCCGCTGCCAGCACGGAAAGAGTCATGAAAGCCTGGACGCCGGGCGTAACGAGCTAATGAAATGTAGGCCTAAAAGCGAATCAATAAAGCCACGAGGGACTCGACCCTCGGCAAGCTTTCATAGAAAACGCGCGACATGCTCCAACCACCAGGGTCTTCCAACGCTCCGTCAACTTGATTGAAAAAGGGTTTTACATGGCATGTGACATACTCCAGCACCGACAATCGACTATACCCACAGCGTCCTGACACCTCTCACCTCCTCGCCAAACAGCACCTCGAACTCGTCCACACGCTGTCCAATCACGCCAAACGCCTCCTGCAACGTCCGCCCGAGATACTCGAGCTCGTCTGTGACCCCCTTCATCGTCAGCGCATACGCAAAGAACAAGAGCTCTCTGGACCCATGGACGTCCCGGTTCTTGACCACGTCCAGTTTCCTTATCGCGTCCACCTATATGCGCAGTGTCTCAAGTCGGTCCAGAAACGGACTAGCCAGGCTTACCAGGCGTTCGCGGGCTTTTTCGGCGGGAGGGAGATACGGCGGCAGCGGGGCTTTTAAACGGAACGCCGATGCGAGCGTTGAAAAGTAGAGCGTGATGTTGCCCACCATCTCCCGTCGCTCCTTGTTGACGGGGAGAATAAAGTCTCTTCGCACTGACTAGACATGTGCATCAGTCATAGTCCGTTGCCTCGGCGGACACCACTCACAGTAAACCTAGAGAAGACGCTCGAGGGCGTTCAGACACCAAAAAATAGAGGTCGACACACCATTCCTCTCGTGTCGTCACACATCGCATGCTATGCAACCTATCCAAAATCGTTTGTAGACTTGTCAATATCGAGCGGTAGAGCAGGATCGGAAAAGGGCCTTTGAGACGCGGCTCGTGCTGCGTTTGCGCCAACAAGCCTTGCAACTCGATCAGCTTGATCTGGAGATGCAGCTCCCTTGTTCAAGCCATCAGCGATGCGTTCCACCCGCTCGACATCACCACCCACATTGCCATAAACTCGTGAATCGAGCGACTGAGCTGTGCGCTGGCCGATTTGGAGAGCAAGGCAGTATTCTCGTCTGTAGGTGGTGTTCCGTTTTGGACAAGGTCTTCCGCGGTGTCGTCGGTGTAATCGACCAGTCCCGAGTTGGACACGACCAAACGCGTGTATAGCCAGCCCATGTTCAAACAAAACCTGCATGTCCTGAGTCTCGTTGCGCATACATTCAAGAAGACCTCGTACTCGCCGAGAGCCTTGCTCAGTTCACGTCGGGCTTCTGAGGGCCACCATAAACGGGATGCAATCAACGCCCATATCACCCCGACGGTAACAGATGTGAAGCGATGCCATGCAATGTCCAGGACGGGTATATTTTCCTCCCGTATGTTGAATCTGACGAAAATAGCCACCTCAACATCATCCCAGGTCTAGACCATTGGAGGAATGAAACACGCACGCATATAGGCACGTCAGATTATACGTCAGCAGCACGAAGCGCCCGGTCGTCGCAAATTCGGGCTTGGCCACGATATAATAGAAGCACGGCAATGAGAAGAAGAACCCGAATACAGACAATACGAAGCCGTTTTCCGGGAATAGACTGTATATCCCCGCCGCGATGACAGCACCACACCTGCGCTCGTCTCAGGTCAATAACCCCATGCGGTAAACATAAAGTCACCGTACAGCGTCCCCAACGCACGATGAACAGCCATGAAGTTGGTCTTTGAAAGGGCACCATCATATCAATTCAGGAATACTGGATGGCGCAAACCACCTACCGCTCCAATCGTAGGGGACATGACCACGAAGCACTGCAATGTAAACCATGTTTGTCTCTTAGGACTACGCCGGATCGATCAATCCACTCACAGAAATAAGTGCCCATTCTCCCCGGTATTCCGTAAACAACGGACGTGTGAGGTCGAAAAAGGCAGGTGCCGCCAAGAGCGCAGTCGACATGCCCACTTTGAGGGCGTAATTGATGTTACGGTCTTTGAGGTAATCGCCAAGATCCCATAGAGATCGGAGGCATCGTTCGACGAGAGTGAGATTTGAGCGGCCTGGCGTCTGCAACGTGTTCGGCGCATGTGGCCGCACTTTTGGGAACGACACCTTCGGATGACGTTCGTCGGCGTTAAAGTACGTCGCTGAACTCAGCCAAGTCAATGGTACGAAGAAGAAGAGAGATCAACACGTTGCACGCACAGATGCGACGCAAACGAGCCCGGGACATCTTTTCTGATCGCCTTTTGCGTGGGAAGGACCTCATGTACAAAACGAGCGACGTTGGGCCATGGATGAGATAGCGTTTGAACCAGTTTTGTCTGGAGAACCTGGCTAACTCCACTGCGTAAATGCGTCGCATCGCATCCGTAAGGGACATCAACTCCCCGGCGAACTCCTGTAGGGTAAAAATAAAACTGGACAGCCTTGAGGATCAGCACCGCAGCAGGTACATTGTCACGCACAAGTAGACGAGGAAGATGTGTTCATGCTCGCTCTCGGCCAACAAGTCTTCCGCGGAGGAATGCGCCGACCTTGGCACGAAGTTGCTCCGTCTGTAAAGGCGCAAGACGGCGTGGTTCGAAGTACTCTCAAACGTAAACAGCGCCCGCTCGATCCCATCGATGATGTGATGGAAATCTTGCGGTTGCATCATCTTGTACTGTTCGGAGTTCTGACTGTTCACAAACGCCTCTCGTAAACGCTTCAGACAGGACATGCACGCGTTCTGTATTTCCAAATGTGTATCCGGCACGTACGAGATAGAAGGGGTGCCCTCACCGAGAGTGCCTTGAGTGGCGGACCGACATCGTCCACGAGATCCCCAAACATCTCCGCCGCCGCGCACAACAGTGCCTCTTCGAGATCATCCGTCTGAGACGCAAACGAATACTGAGCCTTGCCCTTGTGCCTATGCGCTGCCGCGCGCTGCGCCTCGACCGCACATTGAACGACGAGCTTGCCGTCCCTCTGTGCCTTGGACAGTTCGTACTGCAGCCGCGTCCCGCTCCTAAGACCGCTGAGATGCTGCGCGAGACGCGTCAGACTGTCGACCGCGTCGCCGTACGCCTGCTTGGACAGCACCCGCTCCTGCTCGTCCAGGATCCCAAACCACTCTGAACGCGCCTCCGCGAGGCTCTTTTTCAGGCTCGTAAACGACGACTGGTGGTTCTCCACCGCGCGCTGCATCTTGTCATGGCTCGGCTTGCGGATAGGTTCCTCGAGCAGAAACGTGTTGGTGACCATGCCGAGCAGCGTGCAAAACGAGTCGAGCGTCTTGGTCATGTTGACCTGGAGGTTGTACGTCGCGCTCTGTGGCCAGAGCGAGAAACAGACGAGGTTGGATATGGAGGTGCCCACGAGCACGATGGAGGACACGGCCAGGAGCGTTTCCCAGTTGCCTTCTCGCACCACGCTGTCGCGTCGATCAGCAGACCGCGCAGTGAATGCGCAACAGAGACTCACACGATGAAGAGCACCGTCGCTGCCATGGAACACGCTGCGAGATCGACATGAGCCACACGCTTTCGAACGCGAGCGAGCACACGTGCCTGAATTAAACGTCGGCTTGGACATCCAGACCTTCATCCACGTTAGACCCCATATCATCAACCCCACCCAGGTGATGAGGACAAAGTCGGCGACGAGCTGCCACCCCGGCTTCACATCGAGCCACCAAAAGAGGTGGAGGCCACTGAGACTCATGAGCGCGGAATAGAGCCATGCGACCATGCAAAACGAGTCGGCTTCGAACATGCCTCCGATCGTCTTTGCGGGGTTGTAATACACAGCGCTAAAGAAGCCTCGCGTGAGTGTCCAGCCCGACCACGAAAAACTGCGACGCACATGGTGGCAATCAGGTGTGCAGAAGGATACGGCCCCCTGCTACCGGACTCGTACGACGTCAAGTCCCCAAAGAGGCGGGACAGCTTGGGATGAAACGTGAAGAGCGACCCGATGAAGTAGGCCACGGAGCACTTGAGCATGTTCTTCCACAGGAGCGGTATCGAAGGTGCCCGTGGCGGCCAGTGCCACCATACAGTGGAGCGCGGCGCGTCGGCGACTGTCTCGTCCGAGTCGTGCGCCGACGACGCTCCATCGCCATCGTCGACGTCGCTTAGCTGGTCGTCGTGCCCGGGTGGCACGCACAGAGGCTTGTTTTGGGACACCTCGACAGGCGATTGGACAGCATGGGGCACCTGATCTACGGACGTCCGCCTCGGTCCGGGCAGCAAAATAGTCCGCTCGTTCTCCATCATCTGACCAAACAACGACCACGGGTGCTTTGCTTTTGAATGGGACAGCGCGGCAGCGGTATTTGTACCGCCCGTACGCGGGTGCGTGGCAGACGAGAAGCTGCGACCGAGTGCTGGGCGACGGACACGCTGCGCGGGGAGGCTAGTGATTGACGGCATACGGCTTGGCTCGCCGTCGTTGCGGGTGGCGACCGCTGGGTCGCTGTACATGGAGGAAGTGAGCGACGATGTGCCACTGAAAGCGTCCATCGTATGCTCGACGTTGTCAGACTTATGGGCGTCGCATGGCTGGCTGCCAGCCTTGGCAGCTGCCCAGAGGCCACCGGTTACGTACTACCGATAGACTTGGCGCAGACCACAAAGTGTCCTCGACAAGTCCATTGAATTGTACATACACCAAGTCCGTTATTTTGTTCTCTGGATGACGCTGCAAGCATCAGCTAGTCCAAACGCGAGTGTCAGTAACACAGAATATGGCACGATATAAAAAAATATACTAGCGTATCGATTAAGAGGTTGTCAAAAGTACCATGTCCGTGATGTAGAAAGTCCGGGTCCATATAGTGAGTCCAAGCAATGTCCAAAACCACGTCGAGGATCGTAATGAGCGTGTCAGGGATGAAAACAACGAAGTTCGAAAGCGTTCTTGTCCATATCCAACAATGAGACAGTAGTCGTCCCCATCGTCTAAGAGAAAAAAAAAACAAGTCCGAACAGAACGCGCAAAAAAATAGTCCAATTCGATTGATTGAGAGGAAAGTTGTTGAATGACCATTGCACGGCAGCTTCACCTTTGGCAAGCCAACTATAGCCCCGACAGTCTTTTCTGGACTTTGGCTACAGTGTACCCAATCAATGGGTAGCGTGACCCCAGGCGGGTCATGGCATACAGAAGCGTGCTGATGTCGTTGCGGATGTCGGCGCTGTTGACCATGTAACAAGATGTCTCGACCAGGTTTAGCTCGCGAATCAAAGTGTCCATTGCAAACGTCCAGCAAGGCTAAAACCCAGTCAGAAAGATAAAACAGGGCACGATATAGACAGACTTACACCGAGGATCGGGTCGAGAAAATCATACTCGGCTTCGGAAATGTGTTTGGTAATGGACAGACAGCACCGCGCTGCCCGGAGACACTTGTCATACGCAACCGGATCTTCATGTCCAAAAGGATAATACATATGAATCGTCGCAGCATGCGCAAGTGTGTGTACCGTCAGATACCCGTGCTTATCGTCGGGCGTGGTGGCGTCCAATTGGTGGACAGGGATAAGCGTCGACAGAAAACGTGCGATCGTATGCTCCAGCGTTTGAAAGTCATCCATGAATGTACTCGAAAGGGATAATGCTGCGTAATCATCAGAGGAATGGAGGTAGCCTGCAAGGACACGCCGCCTACGCTGATCCCAGCTCGACGCCAAGTGATGCGCATGATGGAAGAGAGTAGACGCCTTTACTCTCAGGGCCAACGGCGAGAATCCCCCGCCAAGGTTCGAAATTTGCCCATCAAAGAAGGTCCGTGTGGATGAGAAGGTATGGAAGTCGTCAATTTGGCCCTATGCGCATCACAGTGAGAAACCGACATCAAGACGATCAAAAGATTGATTTACCGATTCGTACTCCTCCATGCTCTGGGGCCAGGGCATGACGATAGATAAGCATCCGTCGGGTCCGTCGGGAATAGTCACGGGTTTCTGGAGGACTACTGACCAGCATCGATCGAGAACAAAGACTTGCCAGAAGGTGAGTATTCTCTCGCCTTGTTCGACGGCATCCTTGGCCTGCCCGAGCTTCAAGGGGCCCATGGCATCAGTGGATTCGGAGGCAGAGTGGCTCATGATCGCGCCATGAAGTCCGCACTGCAAGGTCAACGAGGCCGCCGCGGCTGCATGGTAACCCCCTTCAAACGGCCGGCCGTTGGACAGAAAGTAGAGGGAGAGGAGAGAGGAGGCTTGAATAATGTCGAGGATTCTATTGTTATATTGGAGAGCATCGCTGAGCGCTTCGAGTGCACGATTGAGGTAGTGGGACTCATGTTCGCTAAGGGGGCCAGGTCGAGAAACGTAACATGCCCAGAGGAAGATGGCGTTTGTAAGGCACGGGTGGTGCTGCTCGGTTATGGGCCTCGTGAAGGAATCCCGTAATCTACCCATGTGGAGGCCCAGGAGGCACTGATGGCGATGTGATGCAAATATGTCGACCCTGCGAACGCAGATGAGAAGGGAGTTGGATACGACAGGAGTTAAATTTACAGCATCTGTGCCAAATCTAGGGGCGGCTGTTGCTCGATGTGAAAGGCATCGCTGAAAGGCGTTGGCGACGGTGAGGGTATGCCTTGTATCCAAGACTGCTGAGGAGAGCCGGCAGCTGTGAAATGTATGAGCACCAAGGGTGGCCCGAGCGGTACGGCATACCAGAGGGGGGGAGAGGCGAATGAGGGGCGGAAAAACCCGTACTGCCCGGAGAGCCCAAGGACGAGGAAGAACTTTCTGAGCGACGGTGTAGGTGGGGGTCGTGCAGAGTGACTGAGGGGGAGGTGTACTCAGGATCTTCGAGTTCTCTGATGCGTTGTTCGAGACGTTCAATGTTTTCGCGCAACAGCTGCGTTCTTGTCTTTCCCTTGCCGTCGTCGTACTGACACGCTTCTGGTTTCTTCGCGCGCAGGCACTGTTGGCAGGCTGGCTTGAGGCCGTCGCATCTCTGAGGGAGCGTGAGCGGGGGTGTTTGGTGCGCCACTGCGACTCACCATTTTTCGTTTTCTAGCCAAGGCGGGTGTGTTTCAGCGTGATCGAGGGAGAGGAGGAAGAGCTTACCTGCATCGAAGACAAGCCTTCCCCCGCTGGAGGGTTGGTGGAGGAGAGAGGGGCGGTTTGGTGGCCATTTGTGCTAGATATGCATCAAGGAGGAATAAGTTAAAAGGATCATGAAAGTAAGACGGACAAGCCAAACACGCGGACAGTTAAATCTCGAGCTCAAACTTGAACCCTTCCGTCGGGCCAACAGCGGGCTTGTTTGAGTTTCATTTGACCAGATCTCTGCTCCCACACCGGCCTTTCCTGCCCGCACCTTCCACATGAACACTAACCCGGCCCGCTGACAGCTCGCGGAAACAACCGCAACATCATACATTGTTCTTTCCTGTGCAGTCGTGTTCACTGGGCTGTGTACTGGGCTTGGCGCTCGAGCAAACAGGTACGCCATATCATCAGCCTTTTTGACAATGGCGTGGGTAGATGCACCTCTGTGAGGCACACAGACTGACCAGACCTGCATGCCCTTTCTCCAGGTTTGTTCCATCTGTCAGGCCTGAAACTTGCTCGATGGATGATCAATTCATCCGTGGTCAATCATGACTTCACGAGGTTACCCAATTCGGCCGGTGTCAACTGTCTCACATTGTGGTTTGTGTCAAGAGTTGACACTGCAAAGTCTCTCGAGAATCTTCCAGGTTCTTCGAAGTGCGTCATTTATGGCAGCCAACTAAGAAACAACAACCCGAGATGTCGGCGTGCTCATCTATAGCCTCTTTTTTTTAACGATTCAGGGTTAATCACATAATTGACCTCATGACGATATCCATAACTGTCCCCACTAGGGATCTCCTCACCCGTTCTGTCGGAGGCTTGCCCTCAACCACATCTCTACCAAGCATCCATTTCCCGTAATGCAGATACTTATGACTGACTGCAAGGGTACCGTCACATCCCTGGACCTGTCAAACACCGCCTCTCCACGGTAGAATTTTCATTCACCGGCAGGGACGACAAGTCACTCGCTGCTGCTTCACCGCCAGCTGGTCGGTACCAACTCTTCACTTTCACGAGAAAACACGTGTGCTTCCGACCCGTGTCGATGGTTTGGCAGTTTCCTTTGTGAATGCCTCTTTCACTCACTTGAATCAATGCACACAGATCAGCGACATTGTCGGAAGCAAAGCCATGTACCTGACATGAGTGCATGCGCTGCACATTCCTCGACCAAACACTTAGCCAGCCGGATAATTACGGATCAGGGCGGCATTTCGTTCACCCCTCAGGTCGGCCGGAGGTTTTTCCTGCTCAATCAAGAGAGCAAGGCACACCCGCCAACGTTGGCTCACTAAACTACTGACCTGTGTTTCCGTCGGGTACCACCCCATGTCACCATGGTACCTCGGCAACACCTATCTTTTCTCCTTTCCTGTTTTTTCGCACGTATACTCGGTCCCGGAGGTAACCCCATGGAGACCGTTGCAGTCCGAGCAAGTCATTCAAGCTTTCGTTAATACCAAGACTCACGTTCGCACTGCCTTCGTCGCCCTGTAAACGTGTATGAGGTTGTTATCAGGACGCAGCCAACTATTCCCGCGATCCGATGGATATGTCTATTTTGGAATGTCATTTTCCAGAAAAGTACCTCGGCAGCGTTGTTAGTGCTGCTTCCGAGGTGTTTGTACACAGCCTCCATTCACAAAGTCCCGCACCCATTCACCGTCGTGAATGAGAAAAGTGACAAATGGACAAATTCTTATTCCCTCGACCGCCTGACTGTGTCTACGAGGATCAACGAATAACGAAAGGTGGATTACGATGGAGATTCATGCACATTTGGCATATATAATGCTACCTTCTGTGGTGAGGTCAAGTTCTGAATACCGGTCTCGCGCATGACACTCTCAAATGATATTGCACATGATGTGGACAGTTGACCGGTATCTTGCCTTTGTCGACTACACTCTGCGTATTGCCAACTTGATGTGCGATTTCATCGGCGTGTACGCTTGATTGATCGGACTAGACGTGTGGCTGCGCCAACGGACTCTCCGTTAGTAGATGCTGACTCCATTCCGTTGCGGCACCTGTGCCTTTTGATGCGTGTGTGCATACAAACTGGGTGCATTGCGTAACGTCGCTGCATCCGACGTCAATCGCTGGACAATCGGAGGGAACTTGCAAGAGCGCTTACGCAAGCGTTGCTATTCATCTTCCATCTTCGGTGGTCTATCTCCAAGATCCAGGACACGAGGGTGCCGTGCAGCGAATCTGTTCTACCCCTGTGGCATCACCACCCGGTTGTGAACAAGTAAGCTGGTCTGTCAGCACTGTGCCTACAGTAGTTTACCGATCAAGTGCCTCGTTGGTCTTGTGTGTGCAGGCGAATATAGCCATGTATGATACGGCACGCTCTATATCTAAAACCTTTTTTCGGTGGTGGGGCCTGGATGATCCGTCTCTGAATGGGGATGACGCATATCCGAGTCTGCAACAGACTCGCGCCGCCGCAGAGCTGTGTCTACTAGCTCAGACGTCAGCGATGACAGTAGCCTATGTGAGCTGGCTGAGACACGACCTTGGGCCAGGTGGTGCGACCGTAGCCGACGCGCTTGCTACGGTCTCGTGTTCCTCGGGGACCTTGGCGCGCCAAACCGACGTCAGCGGAACATGTATCTGCGCAGCTCGCGAGCCAGTGTCACGACCCAGACGTGGAGATTTGAACGCTATTGTGGAGCAAAAGTGTGTTCGTACCCAAACGTTTGGCTCAAACATGCCTGAGATGCCTCGTGGACGTCGAGTTCTCTGGATGGCGTCGATGGATACGCTTCCGACGGTAGAGGGACAAGAGCGAGCCCAACGGGCCTCTTTTCAGGATAGCTATCCACGCCGGGTTCCAGTGAACGAACAACGGGAACCCACGAGCCTCGGAACTTGCAAAATGCTGTGCGGCACGCTCGACCTCTCTAATTGGCTGCCATTCTCTTGCCGCCGCTACGAAGATAGGCCAAGTGATTCAGATCATCGATCGAGTACCCGTCAGACATTGCCTCGGGGTAAAGGTATCGCCTGGGTGATTGCCACTGATGCCTGGTTGGACTATGCCAGGTATGTAGGATATTGCGAACGTACTTGTTGTCATATTTGGACATACATACGGGCATGAAGATGTGCAGTGTCTGACGTTGGTTTGATATCGGCGTTAGACGAAAAGGGGATCGATTAGGTTGCCGAAAGGCATCGGATTCGCAAGATGTGATATCTGATTGGGGTCCTGGAAGGTTCGTTCAGTGTAGAGATTGGAACCGGCTGATGCCAGTTCGGATGCACTGGCTCACATCAACTGATCCAAATCCAATTGCCTGCGGACGTCCCCGGGTGATAGGGAGACAGGGTGCCCTCCAAGACTTGCATGCGCATGCATGCAACATGACCTCTCAACGTGGTTATGGTTGTGTGCTCGATCGCGGATAGTCAATGAGTGGTACTTCTTGCCGTGCGACGCCTGCTTTCACAAACATGGTACCTGTATATGCTTTGGTATCAGTTCGTTGCGATTGAAACAACATTGAGGGGCTCTCACATGACGCTCTTCCTGGAAAATAGCAATGACCCTTGTAACACAGGAGTCTCTGTGGCAGTCTCCGAACGAAACCTAGTTTATGAGAGCCGTCTCTTGGCCTTCAGCTTGGATGGACGACCAGGTGGAACAAGGAGCCACTGTAATCTGCCCCGATTTCCACATAACACGAGTCGGAGGACGAGGAAAGAGAGAGATTGGGAAACGATGAGGAATCAGGCGACTTCTACCAAGTCCCTTCGCCAACAAACCTCTGGGCCAGAAGAAGGCACTCAACTGGGAGGGTGGACGAGGACGAGGAGAATCGCAATCACCTTTCAGTCAAGAAGTGTATTTCGCTCTGACAGACAACGAGACTATTCCGCACCTCTGACTAGAACCCATTTACCCATGTCGTGCAGGTCAGCTATGCCACTCCACACACGTTTGGACAATATGCACTGTTGCATGTCTCTAGCAACATGCCGACAAGACTACTGTCAACTACGAGAGTTGGATCTTCATGCGGCGCGTGATGCAGAAGAGCGGGAATTTCAAGTGTTCAAGTTGGTCACCAACACACGCCACCTTTCCCACCGAGGAGTGGTCCCGGACCACTCCAGTCTAATCCGCGCACGCGCTACCTACCCATATTCTTTGCTCATCACTACTACCACGCGATGATACGAAGGGCGAGGACTGCGCAACAGCGTATCACCGTGATGACAGCGAGGTGGTGAAGAGGTGCGTTGGCGTACCAACGAGCTGGCTACACAAGACGCGCCCACCGCCACCGTGATAAGAACGGCAGCAGCAAGGGTACTGACTCTACCACCACCTTGACGAAGACGGCGGTGGCAAAAGCGCAATGCTGGCGGAATGCGCACCACCTGCAAGACAACGAGGTATGGCGTACCGGCACACGACGACGGGAGGGGCGCAATGGCACGCGAGATGCATACCATGCCCACCCTCTGACCGCAACGGCGAGGGGACAGCGGCGCGCACACTACCACAATGCCGACAGTGACGAACAATGGTGTGCCTACGCCCATCATAATGATGAGGACGAGGCGGCACAATGACCCCCGAGTATTCCCCCCTCGTCTTCCAATTCCACGGTTATACTAACGCCATAGAACCAGCGAGTTTACAGCTGGATTACCACTTTTAAATTGCATCTCTCTGTAATGTATCATTATTGTACTTGTGCTACTTGAGCCAAAATGACTCAGGGCGTGATCAAATTACTGGAAAGGAGAGATCAGTGTCATTGGTAATGTGCAGCACGGGTGGACCCACCAACCGCTCGACAGATCCCTCGTACCAGTGGACGACTGCACCCTCGACTCCATTGGACTCGAGGATATTGAGGATATCGGGGGAAGCATCGCGGCAGGCCGCAGCAGTGGTTGTATCAGGATGGACAGCGATCCAGATGGTGATAGGTCCGTCAACCGGCTCCCCGTCTTCGTCAGGGGTGGAGAAGCGCGCAGTCGTGATCACAGAGAGACGAACGCCATGATGCTTTTCCTTCAATACGGCGACGATCGCGGGAGCGACCGTGCTGCGCCAGACAGAAGTGAAAATTGGATCAAAGACTCCGTGGGCCGTCTTGGGAGGGAGAGCAGTGTGTCCGCCCTTGGGGATGACGAAGGGATTTGTCAGGAGATCTGAGCGATAGAGAAGCTCGGGAGGGAGGTCGGAGATGCCGTGATAGAAGTGAACCTTCTCGAAGGGGGCGACGAGATCTGGTTCGACGGCGGTGGCATCGTTGAGTTGGGAGAGCATCTCGCTGGACGCTGGCGAGGTCTGGGAGTCTTGCGACATGGCCTGTGACTTTAGTACAGTGAGCTGACCCGGATAGTAGGCAGGAAGAATTCGATTCTATCTTCCCCTATACTACGCTTCGACTTAAGTATGGTAGTACTCTATTGATTATCATATTCTATACAGTTCTGCGTCAGCCGGCATGATGTGCCGGACACAACTTGTATTCCATCAACATTAGTTGTAATAGTCGGTTTTGCAGGCTGGCGGTTAGGTTTTTCCAAGCGTTATACCTGCACCGCTTTTCACAGCCGCCAACGTGACACGCAGGCAAACACCAGCCCGGGTTGTACTCATACACTTTCCTTGATACCGTGAACCCACGAAATACCTACCAACAATGCCAACGGGTCTGGAGACCCGTTGCAGACGACGTCTCAAGGAGATTGTGTCCCTTTCGAATGGAATTCGTGACACAATCCTAGACTATGCACTGGATGACCGAAACTTTGATGTCTCTGAAAGACTTCGCGACCAGCTGGAAATGATTCGGGTGTCCGCTGACGCCATTCTTGGAGCTTTTACCAAAGCATCCCGCACGAACTACACTCTCGACGAGCGGATAGTCGATTGGCTAGCTAGCAAAGGGCTCTATTCATGTTTAGGAAAGCTGAAAGAGATGAATGATACCTTCAAGCCTGTCGACGATACTGAGGATTCTTCCCCACCCCCTACACTAGCCGAAGACAAACTTGCCGCAGCCGCAGTCTTTTTTGATAATCACAAGGATCTTTTTCATTTCTTGCTCACACCCGATGTCTGGTGAGTATTTGGGTAGCTTTTCGAACTCTGTGCCTGACTTTACTGCCCAGGAATCGCGAGAGACCCGGTCCTTCGCCACCAGAAGTATCTCAAGTAGACCCTCCTCTCACCATGAACGATAATCAGATTGTCCCGACCAGCAGGTATGTCGCATGATAGTCAAATAGTATTGACGTTCCTGAGCAATGTCAGCAACATCACGACTGAGGAAGATATTGGATCTCGAGTAATGACGACCGGACGTAAAAAGGAAATTATCCGTACGCATTCCGTGCCAGTTCTTTATACTTGAGCTAACCCTATTTGTAGACCAAAAGGTGGGCGAGATATCAAGATGGCTGGCTCCAATGGAATGCGCACACAAGCACAAGGATGGACTCAGGCTACGTCAGGAAGGCACGTGCAAGTGGTTTCCGAACACGGATGCATACCAGAAATGGCGAACTCCTGGAAATCGGTTCTTGTGGCTGCATGGGAAAGGTAGGGTGTCTAGTATTCCGCGAGTTGCAGCATTTGACGACATGTGTCCACCGACGTACACAGGAGGTTGCGGGAAATCGGTGTTGATGTGAGTACGATCGTTATCCAATCCATACTTGTATTGATGGGGCGCAGTGCATCCACAATCGAGCACCTTCGAGACACGTTGAAGGACAAGGAAGTGATAGCATTCTTCTACTGCGATTTCCAAAATAAGCGATCGACGAGCTCCACAGAACTGATGCGCTCCCTGCTCTCTCAACTATTGCATCATATTTGTAATCATGGCGACGACACGGGCGATTTCCTGGACAAGATACTCAAGGAAAAGGCTGAAGGCACCCTGTCGCCCGAAGACCTCGGGAAACTCGGTGAACTAATATCTCGTGCAGCGAGCTACTTCCGCTATGAACCTTTCATAGTGATCGACACGCTTGATGAGTGTGCGGACATCGAGTCACTCCTACCCATACTTGCCAGATGGAGCCAGGCAGATGTCCGGTTGCTCGTTACGAGTCGACCAGATCAGACCATCATGGATAGTTTCGAAGGTCTTCAAACACTTTCGTTTGAAAACGTGGCGAAAGACATTGCGGCGGACATCACATTGCATGTGAAACGGGAGCTTGATTCGCACAATCGTCTGAGATCTGCCATTTTGGAGATGAAGGATGAGATAGACGCCAAGTTAACTCACCGAGCAGAGGGCAGGTGGGGCGTTCATCAGTAGCATTGACTTATGACTTACTCTTGCTGTTTGTAAGGTTCCGGTGGGTGCAGTGTCAGCTGGACATTCTCAAGCAATGCGCGACCACGGAAGAGCTGAAGGAAGCGTTGGATGACCTCCCTGGGGAGCTAGAAGCGACATACGAAAGAATACTGGAGGCAATTGATGAACGAAAGTTGGAAGGAAGGCTGGCACGTCGTGTGTTGGCGTTGCTCATGGTGGCCATAGAACCCTTGCAGCTAGCACAGATCGTCGACGTGCTTTCGATGGATTTCCAGACGCGAGAGCATGTCCACGAAGCTCGGCAATGGTTGGAGGCCCGACTACTGCATTCGTTGTCAAGCCTTGTCTCACACTCTGAAGAGACGGATGTACTTTCAATATCCCATTACAGTGTTAATGTGCGTTTAAAAATTCTTCCGCATCTTGATATCTGTACAGTCTTTCATAGGAATATCTCGCCAGCCGTTTGGCGCTGCCGATGTACCAAATTGTCACCCACGAGGCTCATGCTGAGGCTGCTCAAATGTGCATGGGCTACCTCTCCGTTTTCTTAAAACAAGTTCCCACTCGCGACAATCTCGAGCTATGGGATTGCTTTCCTACGTGCTTTCTTCCGGTTTCCTCCACCTAGCCTTTGTGTCTTCCGAGTCAACAGTTGCCCTCGAAGCCTTGCAATCTTTTGGATCAGACGTCCGTCATCACCCTTCACACTGGGATCGCCTTTGCGAATTACGGGAGGAGGTTCTCGAATGGCCCTTCACTCCATGGCCATCATCGAAGCACGACTTCGTCCTCTACACCTTGGTCGCTTATTCGCCTCATGGGCTCCTTCGAACGTTTCTCTCCAACAATTTCCCCCTACAGCCGAGAATTAGGACAAATCCCCTTGTATATGCTGCAGACCTCCGAAGGACGGAGCATGCCTTGATTCTCCTCACTTATGGTGCCGACATTGACGCGCGGGGTTTGGTTGTTGACGATTCTCGCCGTGCCTCCCCGCTCGAGGTTGCAATCGATCTCGGTGATGACGTGCTTGTTGGCGAACTCCTGCACAGAGGATGTTTAGTGACATCAGAGCTTGTCTCAACCGCCGTCTGTATGCCATGGTGTAGCACCCAGGTCCTTGTTCAGCTCATGCGAACTGACGAGTTCACGGAATTGGCGCTCGCAATAGGAGACGAAAAGCTGTATCGAGGGGTGTTCAATAGTGCACGGCCAAATGCCAGGGACAGTAGGAGAACGGACGAGGACCACGTCGCTCTGGCACGGAGGCTCTGTCAACTCGGCTTGGAACTCTCTGCGGAGGGTCAGTTCGGGGAGGAGCTGGTCGAGCGCGCGTTGCATGCAGCCCATATCTCAATGCTGGAGTTTCTGCTTCCACCTGATCGGCCACCGCCTGCTGGATTCCTCATTATTGCGTCGACTGGCGACACTTCTGAAACGGTACCCGTGGTTCGTTTCCTGCTACAAAAGGGGGTTGATGTTGACGTGGTTTCGGACGAGACTGAAGACACTGCGCTGCACCTTGCTGCGATGTGCCCTTGGGAACCGCGAAGTTTCGAGCTCACAAAACTTCTCATCGATGCTGGGTGTAGTCCCCACATGGAAAATTCAGATAGAGAGACACCGTTGGATGCTGCAGTGAGACACGGTCACTACTCAGTCGTGGAGCTTTTGCTCTCACATAATGTTCCGCTTCCTTCGAGGATACTACACACTGCGTTGGGACGACGTCGGGATCGTCGAATGATTGAATTGCTGATGCTTTGGGGTGCCGATATACATGCCGTCACGGAGCGTACTAAGAATTCGGTTCTTCACCATGCTATCTCTGGACCCGAGTTTATGGATGACGAGGATGAAGACGAGGAGGATGCCTACGAACGCGAGGAATCCGAGTGCTTGGACTTGGTGAAGCGTTTCATGAAAGCCGGATGCGATCCAATAACATGTAATTCCCGTGGAAATACAGCCTTGAAAATTGCCCTGGAACGTAACTTCGCTTCTGTCGTTGAGATCTTGCTCCCTCCCGATGCTCCCCCCCCTCCCGATATCTTACTGCGTGCGGTGCAACAAAGCTGGACGCTTGAGATGGTCGAACGTCTGATCTGCAGAGGTGCTGATGTGCACTCTACATCGTCTTCTGGGAATACTGTACTCCATCTCGCGCTCAGCTCGTGGGATGACGAAGGGACATGCCACAAATTGATGAAGAGGTTCGTCGATGCTGGCTGTGACCCAACCGCGCGTAATTTCAATCGAGAGACAGCCTTGGATATAGCCATAGAACGAAACTTCACTTCTGTGGTCGACCTCCTGCTCTCCCCCGATGTTCCCTTCCCTCCAGATATCCTGCTGAGTGTGGTGCAACGAGATTCAACGCTTGAGATGATCGAATGTCTCATCCAGAGAGGTGCTAATGTCCATTCTACCACACCTATGGGGGATACCCTACTCCATTTTGCACTCAACTCACACTATAATGAAGGGACATGTTTCAAATTGATGGAGAGATTCATCCGTGCTGGCTGTGACCCAACTATGCATAATTCCAGTGGAAAGACAGTCCTGGAAATGGCCCTGCAACGTAACTTTGCTTCTGTGGTTGAACTCCTGCTCTCCCCCGATGTTCGCCTCCCCCAAGATATCCTACTGGGTGTGGTGCAACAAGGCTCGACACCTGAGATGGTCGAGCGTCTCATCCAGAAAGGTGCTAATGTCCATTCTACCACACCTATGGGGGATACTGTACTCCATTTTGCACTCTGTTCACACTATGGCGAAGGGACATGTTTCAAATTGATGGAGAGATTCATCCGTGCTGGCTGTGACCCAACTATGCGTAATTCCAGTGGAAAGACGGTCCTGGAAATGGCCCTGGAATGTAACTTTGCCTCCGTGGTTGAGCTCTTACTCTCCCTTGGGTTTCCCCTTCCTCCCAATGTCCTACTAATTGCGATGCGACGAGGCTCAACACTTGAGATGGTCGAACGTCTCATTCAGAGAGGTGCTTATGTCCATTCTACCACGCCCAAGGGGAATACCGTGCTCCATCTCGCACTCTGCTCACACTATGATAGAGGAATTTGTTACAAATTGACGGAGAGATTCATCCGCGCTGGCTGTGACCCGACTGTTCGTAATTCTACTGGAAAGACAGCCCTGGAAGTAGCCATGAAACGCTGTTTCGTCTCTGTAGTCAAGATCCTATTCTCCCCTGAACTTCCCCTTCCTCCTGATGTCCTATCGATTGCGATGCAACAACACACGACACTTGAGATGGTCGAATGTCTCATCCGGAGAGGCGCCGATGTCCGTTCTACCACGCCTATGGGTGATACTGTACTCCATCTCGCACTCAGGTCGTGGTATAATGAAGGGACATGTTATAAATTGATGAAGAGATTCATCGATGCTGGTTGTGACCCAACTGCGCGTGATTCCACTGGAAAGACAGCATTGGAGATAGCCCTTGGACGCAGCTTCCCCTCTGTGGTCGAGCTCTTACTCTCATGCAACATTCCCATTCCTCTGGGTGTCCTGCTCATCGTGCTACACAAGCAGTCATCTCTTAAAATGTTTCAACTCATCATCCGTAAAGGTGACATGCGGTCCACTGTGGCCAATGGGGAAGTCATACGCCGTCTCGCAACTGCTGTGCATGAGGAATCAAGTCCTCACCTCGTGAAGACTTTCGTCGGCCTTGGCTGCAATCCTGAAGCAAGTTGTAGTTCAGAGGGGAAAACAGTCTTCGAGGTTGCGATTGAACACAGCTATACTTCAGTCTTCAAACTTCTATGCTTGTGTAATGTTCCTTTTCCCTCTGACATCCTCTTGATTGCACTACAGTATCGCTCGAATATCGAAATCGTCAATTTCCTGTTGCAAGACGGTGCTGATGTGCATGCCATCGCACCTGATGGGAATTCGGTGCTTCATCTCGTCATCGCAGGATATATCGAACAGGCCTGTCGGCACTTGGTCAAGATTTTTGTTGAGGCTGGTTGCAATCCGGCCGCTTGCAATTCTGAAGGGAAAACTGTCATCGAAGCTGCTATTGAACGTGGGTTTACATCAGTGATTGAGCTTCTACTCTCTTGCAATGTCCCACTCCCTCCTGATATCAATTCTACCCTAATCAATGGAAATGTTATACTTCATTTCGTCCCAGGAACGCAAGTTTCTCTTCGACGTCCTGGCCAATCTCAGCCACCTCGATTATTACAACAGCCAGTCCCACAGCAACACCTTCAGCCTCTTCGACTGCAAGTGCTGAAACGCAAGAGCGGGTCATTAGAAGTAGTAATCTACTTTATTGTCTTGTCCTTCTAATCGCTTATCCTATCATAACAGGATGCCCAATTGGTGAACTGCGAGAGTGCTCCCCCAGAGGGTAAACGTCTACGACACTCTCACCGAGACGAGGATCAATTACCCTCTGTCGGATACCCACATCAACAGCAACAGCAAGGGTCACAACAGATGATGAGCCGATTTGGTCCGATGCTTGGTGGACCGAGTCTTGGCATCAGCGTTCCGATCGGCCCTCCAACACAAGACAACACCATACGCCCTGAAACGGGTGATCCTCAAGCACTTGACATGGTGGGAGCCAGTCCGAGTTGCATCTTGTTGCTCCCTCACGTTGAAATCCCCTTATCTAGCAGTATCGGCAAGATATATGCACTTTCACAGACGATCTCATTATGGCAAATCTGCCAGGAAGCGGTCCGAATCATACTCCCATCACTAGTGAACCTCCTTATACAATGCCACCCTCACCCACTGCAGGTCCCTACCACATCAGCAAACCACTGATTTTGCACAGACTATACAGTGGTACAGCGTAGTACAGACTTTCTACAGACTAGTACAGGGTAGTACAGGGTAGTACAGGGGTTATACAGACTCTGTACAGAGCTGTACAGAGGGGGACCTATCTGTGGGGCTGTAGAGCTGTAGTAATCTGTACA
>JBBPUG010000515.1:0-20777 GCA_038094535.1 Tubosaeta aff. alveolata | reverse complement strand
GGGTATGTGTCAGCACTTAAGGCACAGCCTGGCTGTAACACGTATCAAGTCAGCACTTACTGCATGGCATGGCTGTGACCCTTGATAAGATCCTGTCATGATAAGATAACGAAAAAGATGAAAGCGTAAAGTGGAAATAATGAGACCGTAACAATCAGTCAGAGGAATCCATAGTTTCCTTGGTTTTGCCAACTTCTATTGAAAGTTCATCCCCAACCTCCAATATTGTCGCCCCCCTTGTCCTTCTCACTTGCAAGAATGAACCCTGGCTATGGACTCCACTTCAAGAAACTACTTTCTGTTCTCTCATTGCTCAGTTCTGCTCTGCCCCAGTCCTCGCTCTCCCTGACACATCTCGACCATTCTCTATCATGACAGACGCCTCCCTTATTGCCTCTGGAGCTGTTCTCCTCCAGGCTGATGTCAATGGTGACCTCCATCCTTGCGCCTACTTCTCAAAGACCTTCTTGCCCGCTGAACGAAATTACGACATCTACAACCGAGAACTCCTGGCTGTCATCCTCACTCTTGAAGAATGGTGACAGTACCTCCTTGGAACTTCACACCCTGTCACAATTATCACAGATCACAAGAACCTCTCCTTCATAAAAGATTCTTGCAAACTTTCTCGTCGTCAAGCCCACTGGTCCCTCTTCCTCCTCGACTTTGACCTCATCTGGAAAGTAACCCCTAGAACCCAGATGGACCCAGCTGATGCCCTTTCCCAAAAAGATTCCATTGACACCTCTGCTGACAATGCCGACACATCTATCCTCCCAGACCCTGTAATCATTAACACCCTTGACCTTAAACTCTTTGACTACATCCAATCCTCATCCTCGTCCGATCCACTTGTTCTTCATGCGCTCAAAGCCATGGAAGAAGCTACACCTTTGTTCCCTCATTCCTTGCTCCAAGACTGGTCATTTGATAATGGTCACCTCTTTTACAAAGGTCATTTATATGTTCCACCCTTGTTCCGATCCATGCTTCTCCACAGTATTCACTCCTCCCCTACCACTGGCCATGCTGGTCAATTCCGCACAAAAGCTATCCTAGAATGCGACTTTTGGTGGCCTGGCCTTGGTACTTTTGTCAAGAACTTTGTGGCTGGCTGTGCCATATGTCAGCAATCCAAGGTCAACACTCATCCTACTGTCGCTCCCCTGAACCTGATTCCGTCCTCATCATCCTTGCCATTTCAACAAATCTCTGTCAATCTTATCACAGATCTCTCTTTATCGATTTTGATTCTATTATGGTCATGGTTGACCATGGCCTTACGAAGGGGGTATTTTTCATCCCTTGTAACAAAACCATTGACGCAGCAGAAGTTGCAAAACTTTTCTTTGACAATGTCTTCAAACGCTTCGGCCTTTACAATTCTATCATCTTGGATCAGGGACCACAGTTTGCCTCTGCATTTGCTCTTGAACTTGCTTGCCTCCTCCAATATGACATTTGACTCTCCACTGTGTACCATCCCCAAACTGATGGCCAAACTGAACAAACAAATCAAAAACTTGAGACCTACCTCCATATCTTCTGTGCCAACAACCCCTACTCCTGGTCGGAATTCCTCACTACCGCCAAATTCCATCACAACTCTGTCCCCCATAGCTCCACTAAGTTATCTCTGTTCTCCCTCCTCTTGGGTTATGAACCCCAATCATTCCCTACCCTGGGAAAAACCTTCATTCCCGCTCTGTCTGACAGATTGATTGCCCTGTCCAAGGCATGAGAAGAAGCCCTTGCTGCACATGACTCTGCTTGTTTGGCGATGACTTGCCACTCCACCCACTCATTCTTCCCTTGGAAAGTCAGAGATAAGGTATGGCTGGAAGCCACCAACCTTCAGATCCCTTACCCCTCTAGAAAACTCGCTCCCAAACCCCATGGACCTTTTGAAATCTCTCAAGTCATCTCTCCTCTTGTCTACCTCCTCAGACTACCTCCCTCCTGGAAAATCCATGACACGTTCCATGCTTCCCTCCTATCTCCGTTCAAACAAACTGAAGCACATGGTCCCTCCTTCTCTGAACCGCCTCTGGACATTATAGATGACGAAGAAGAATTCAAAGTGGAGGCTATCCTATTGCACAAAGGCCACCCTGGCAACTATCAGTACCTGACCACATGGAAAGGATACTCTCAGTTCGAAGCAACCTGGGAACCCAAAGAAAACTTTCGTCACGCTCCTAAGATTCTTTCTCTTTATATGTAAATGTTCCCATTCTTTGAAGTAACTGCTGAATCCCTTGAGCGATGTTGTACCTCTTCGTGAGTGTCCTCCTCAACGGTCAAGCTATTGCATGTTTTTCCCTCTCACCACATTACATCCATTCTTCTTTACCCCTTGACTGTGCCTTGCTTTTACCACTATCTTACTTCTCCTTGTTCTTTTCCTCTCGCTCTATTGGTCCTGTGAGTGTTCTCCTTCAATGCAAACTCTTTCTCCTTTACATGCATAATTCTCCATTATGGACTTTTACAAAACCTCTTCAACCGCTGCCACCTCTGGCTGGGACATCAATGACTTCTCCGCTGGAGTCGTCTCTGTGAATGAACCTCTTGCTGCTCATTGACTCACCTCTCCTCCTGCCGGCTATCATGACACTTTATTCCACCTCTTGGCCGACCCATCTGTCGCCCATGCTCTAGACTACTAAGTGGACATTGACTCTCCCCTATCTGCTCTATGCTAGCTCCTTCGCCACTTTCGACTTTTGTCGATTGCTAATCCATCTGGCTGGGAACGAACCTCCACCATTGATACTCAATATCTAGACCTGGCTAACATCAACGCTCTCATCATCTTAGCCCATCACCTTAATCTTGGAGAATTCCTCGAGGATATTCGTCAATATCTCGTGCAGGTAGCCCTATCACAAACTTGTCCTCGTCATCACCCTGTCCCACATCGTTGCAAAAAGCCCAAACATTGTCGCACTATTCTCCCTCATTGGTGTTCCCCTTCTCCCATAGATCATGGGGACAGTCTTTTCATCCCAGAAGCCTTTGAGAATGATACTGGGTCTCCTCTTGCCATGGATCTTTAGTCTTCATAGGCACTTTGACGGTACGAATGGGGTAATGTTACAATTCTTTTCTTTCTCTTTTGTCTATGTACACTTCTCTTATTGATCCCTTTAGTTCCTCCTCTTCTCGTCATCAACTACGACTTTCTCTTGAGGCTATCAACATTTCCTTTGGGTGATAACTCTTACCTTTGTCTCTCAGGTTTACTTCCTTCCCTGAGTAGCACCTCGAACTGTCGTCTTGTCCTCTCACCTTTCTCTTTCCAATGACTCCCTCATGTTGTCATTTCCTTTCCAAGGTAGATGACTTGACCTTACAGTTCCTTCTTTTGTCTTCTGTTATCTTTGCTCTCTTATTGGACGATTAGCTCTGCAGCTGTCTCTTTCACGACAGTGATGTCTTCCCTTGTTCCATAGCATTCTATAGCATTCCATTCTCTCACAACTGGAACACTTAAATACCTGATTGCCTGTACAATAGTTCTTCACTCTGAATCTATGATCTTTATTATACTCATTCTCTATCCTCAAGCAATTCTTGAGACTTGTGTGCCCACTCATCATCGTCCTTCGTCCTCTGTCCTTGGTTCGCACTTAGCTTGCTAGGGGAGACACTGTGGTACCTCTTCATGAGCATCTGCCTCTCTTGGGTTAAGTTGAACATTCTCTTCAGTATGCTTTGCGTTACACACTGTGTGCCGCCATGTGTGTATCTTGAAAATTGTTTGGTAACTTTAGTGGCTATCAGTATGACTGGCTCTGAATATTGCACAAGTCACTTACCGTTGGTATGTAAGCAACATGGTGACATGCTCCTGAGGTTGGCTTGCCTCGATATATTTAGATTGGTTGCCAAAGTACAAGTAAATTGGCCATAACAATGTGTCACCAAAGTTGGCAAGCTGGGTTGCATCAGACCAGAGCATTAGAGGAATGATGACACATTCATAATCATCATCCTTTGGTAAACGATTGACCTCCATGTGGGCATCAAGCATCCGTGGCGATGTATAACTTTTGGAATAGACCCGGACTTGACGTCCGTCAGGCATGGTCCAGTACTTGTGGAATGGTGTGAGATGAAATGAAGAGATGATGTTGTCACCAAGGACAGATGTCATGATATCAATAAGGGAACGATGGTAAACATTATCCACCTTGAGTCTAGGAAGAGCCGGATCATCCTCCGATGTGTATGCAACCCATTCCTTCGGGAGAGGAATCGTGACAGTGCTTTGGTGCCAACCATGCTGTGATTGGAAAGGGTTGGAATCATCCTGGATGTACTTCATGGCCAGTTTGTATTCGTGGTCATGTGAGAACATGGGTTGCTGGGAGGGATCAAACTGAGGATGGCTGATATATGTCCAAAGACGATTCAGTTCTTCCTTCATTTTCGAGTTTGACCCCAAATACTGCCAGCACATGAGAAGACCAGCAGTTGGGCTGCTGAATGCAGAGAATAGGTTCTCGTGTGTAATATTAGATGGAGCGGTGATGTTGGAGAGGTCTGCTGACTGGACTAGGGCACGAAGGAGAGTTGGCGCATCAACTGTGTCCAACAGAGAACATGCTGGGATACGAGTCAGCTCGCTAGGGTAAACACGAAAGAGCCCAAGATCATTGGGCTTCGTCTGGAACTCAATGCACTCTGAGTCTGAACTGGATTGGGATGAGTGTGAGGATGATGGAGAAAGTGAGTGTGGTTCTGGTGCATGATGGAGCCCTGTTTCATTGCCTGGTAGAAAGTCCCAATAGCGCACTGGGAGACAGATCCACCTCCCTGAGCAGGCAGAGATGATGGAAGGCTCAGGACCTTTGGCCTGAATTGAACTTAATGTGTTAATCACTCACTGTATGCCGGAAAATGCAGCTTACCTCTAGATCTGGATATTCAGCTGCATCTTCCTCAAAGGATGGGCCTGGTGGCGATCTGATAACACCATCCATCTGGTGTTCCAAAGACTCAGACTGCGAGTCATCCTCAGGTGATTGAGAAGGGGATCGCTTGTGTTTCTTGGTCTTGTTCTTCCTCCTCTGGTGATACCTTGAATGAAGAGCAGCAGTCACTGTCTTGTGAATGTCACATTGAGCGACATGGGCTGAAAGGGCATGTTTCGTTGGGAACCTTTTCTTGCATCCTGGTATGCACATGTGCTCATCCATGATAGAAAGTTGGATAGAACAGTAGATTGATCATGGCGGTTATATACATGTGGATGTACGATGTGGAGTTGGCCTAACAGTAGATTAGATCCCGAAGTGGTAACACTTGGATTCTCATGGCTCCCTCCACTACCACAATCATGCCGCCTTCATCATCATCCACTACCACCAGCAAAAAACACTCACGAACCCCTGATGACCATCCTAGGCACACCAAGAAACAAAAGAAACAAGTCACTAGCTCAAAAAGGTACATGAAAGTCTGTATTTCAGCAACAACTGATAAATCTTTTGAAGGAAACCTGCCTCAGATGCTAAGGATGGTAAATCTACCAGTGGATCCGACTCTGAATCAGATGGTGACCTAGGAGTCAACACTAAGGACTGCAAGGTAGCAGGACAGGCAATTGCACAGTGCTATGATATGTTCGCCAACATCAACCAAGTGCTCAAAGCCATCACATCCTCTAAAGCAGTAGAAGATGCAGGTGAGTCCAAGAATGAGACAATCCAAGAGCAGCAGCATGAATTCCTAAGCCACATGTAAGTTATCATGGCACATACATTCAGGTTTAGACATCTAATCACCATCTACTATTCAGCTCCAAGAGTGCAATGGCACGACATAAATGTGTGCATGCTGTGTTGCTCCAATTGATCCCAGGTCTCAAAGCATTAATTGAAAACCTGTCTCATTCAACACAACTCAAGAAGGTGTGCAAGAAGGTGTGTATATGTGGACTATGCACATGCTGTATCCCTAACAGCTAGAACTAACCTAGGTAAACCATGTTATCAATGAAACCAGGAGCAGCGATGCCGGAAAATTATGTGACAAAATTGTTTCATATATGACACCAAACCCTCATGTTGCCTCACTTGTACCTCCAATCCCTGTGGGTGCACCCTGGTCTCAAATGGGATTGAACCATCCTGTCCTTGCCAGGCACCTTTTCCCTGTTTTGTCTGTGGACGCATTCACCCTTAACCCTGAAGAGTAAGTGATTGGTCTTTTTTGTGTATTCTGGTATCCACTTTTTGTTGCAGAACACACCAAAGGCTTGAGAATGGCAAAATCAAGATGATGTCTACTAATTTCCCTGCGTTTTTGTGGGCAGACAACAGCCATACATTCAATGAGGACAACATATATGAAGGCTTTTTCCATGGGTTTTACATTGAATGTGTATGTGTTTTCTTCATATAATTATGATTCTGCTCAACTAAGGCTCATACAGGTCATGAGGCATATATTCACTGGGCCGTCAACGGGTATGGGTGGTGACACTCATGGCTCAAGATGCAACAACTCGGAACTCAGCCATATGGGTCAAGTTAATGGTGCACAACTGGCCTATGCGGCTGTCCAGGTACATATGAGTCGCACTTAGGAATATAAACTAACACCCGCTTATGAAGGCATGCTTCGATATTAGCTCAAAAACTCGGTGGGTAGAAAAGGACACAAAAATTTTCAGTTCCCACAAGTATTACTATGCATTGCTGGAACTAGTTGATGATTGCATGGACATTACATGGAAAGATGAGCTTGTGAAACACTATAATGTGTAAGCTTGTATTTTATTTGTCTTTCCATCAATGTTCTAATGCCTATTGATTAGACTTTTATTCCAAGACAAGAAAGGGCAAAAGAATGATACCATGGATGATGATGAAGAGGGCAAAGATGAAGGAGATTCACGGCCAGGATTGCTGTCAAGAATGTGAGCGCAAGCATCTGCTCGTGCCATGGGCATTGACACTGACAATAGATCTGTTACACGTGCTAGAACACCCAGTCCACTCTTGCCTGATACCCACCCTGATCCGTCAACCTCTCATTGGACTGATGCTACCTATGATGGGAATTCTCCCTCTCCTCCTGCTTCTCCTATCCAAGCAAATCCTGCACCTCGTCCTCATTCTTGTCAGACTAATGCCCCTCCCACTACTCCCAAATCAACTGGTGTGCCTGCACTGTCTCCTACTCAGGCAAACCCTGCTCCTCATCCACATCCTCGTCCACATCCTTGTCGGGTAAACCCCCCTCCTGAGTCATCTGGTGTGCCTGCAAGGCTATCTCCTATCCAGGCTCCTGCTCCTTATTCTGTTCAGACCTATGCCCTACCTGCTACTCCCAAATCAGCTGGTGTGCCTGCACTGTCTCCTGTGTGGGTGAACCCTATTGTTCATCCTCGTTTTCATTGGGCTCCTCCCAAGTCAGCTGGTGCAACTACATTGTCTTCTATTCAGGCGAATGCTTCTTGTCTTCATTCTCCTGTCACAACAGATGTCTTGGATCAAGAGAACCTTCCTGCACTAAGTAAGCTATCAGAGGTGGATGCCAAGGTGGTGGGGGAAAGGAGAAGCATGCAGCTAAAAAGGGAAAAAAGTGAGCCATGGTTGTATCTCCAGATGGTAATCAAGTGAGCGAAGCTAGGCCCTCTTTAAGTCATCAAAAGTTGTCGAGGAGGGGTAAAAACTAAGGTCCATGTATTTCTCGTGTTGTTAAACGCTCTCACTATTTTCCAGTCGCCTGGTCTATGCCGGTGCTTGCTTACATTCGGTTGTCAAACACTCATTCTGCTTTCTGGATCGCCACTGCATTTTTCATCCTTGCTTTCATCCACTCCTGCCAGACACTCATTCACTTCGGATCATCTCACTGGTTCCCATTTCTTGTGGCCATGTATTTGCAGTTTCATTGCATTCAACATTCTTCGCTCATGGTTGCTGTTATCAATTCCGTTCTCCTACCATCACTCACTTCTCTGTCATCGCTTTCCAATGCTTGTTCTATCACATTCATCTGGTTCATTCTCTGGCATGCCCCATTCTTGTCTTGCCAGCAGTCGCCTTTCCATGGTCACTTTTTTACAGTGCGGTTCAAATCACGAGGCTAGTTTATCGGCTTTGGCTTCAGCAACTGCTATTTGAATCACATCAAAGTCGCATTGTTATCATCCTATGGTCGGATCATATAATCGTAGATAAACTCATGTATTGTTATTTTCACAATGCATGGATGGTTCTACCAGAATGACAACGAATCACATTGATAGTTAGAGCTGGTAGAATGATGACGAATCTCATTGGTCGCTTGATGGTCACAAGTGGCCGTTTTGCGCAGAAAATGTGCTTGTTGAGATAGAATACTACGTGGCTTGTTGTCTGACATATCTAACATGAAAACGTGTCTTGACCAGTGGCTTACAATACATACTCAGACCTACTCAGACAATCTCAGAATTTTGCAATTTTTGTGATGATGGGGAGATTCGTCATACCCAGGTCTTTGGATTTCACTTGACCCTGCTACTGTGCAAGATATGCTAGGTACAAGGAAGTAGACCACTGGTACGTGTATGGGTGATGTGGGGGTAAGCGTGTAGTGCTTTCTGGCTGTAATACAAAGTATACTCAAGAGAGTGTTCGACTTAACCCAAGAGAGGTGGACGCTCATGAAGAGGTACCACAGCATCTCTCTTAGCAAGCTAAGTGTGAACCAAGAACAGAGGACGAAGGACAATGATGAGGGAGCACACAGTTCTCGAGGGTTGCTCAAGGACAAAGAATGAGTATGACAAAGATCGTAAGCTAAGGATGAAGGACTTAAGACAAGAAGATCCTAGGAGTTGGAACGAAGGATGTTGACCGAGAGTGAGGACAATGATGAGGGGCTCAGAGGACTCAAGGATCACTTGAGGACAGGGAACAAGTACGCAGGATAGCATAGATTCAGTGTAAGAAGTAAAAGTACAGGGCGAGTGGTATAAGTATTCCTATCGTGAGAGAATGGAATGCTGTAGAATGCAAGGGAATAAGGGGAAACATTGCCATTGTGAGAGAGACAGCTGTGGAGCTAATCGTCCAATGAAAAGAGGTTTACATAAGAGACAAACACGCAAGGGAAGAAGACGGGACAACAAGGGAAGAAGACGGAACGAGATGATGAAGAAGGGAGAAAAATCATAACATTACCCCCTTTGTACAATTGAGTTACCAGCTCAATTATCCTCTTCGTAAACATCAGCAACTTCCTCAGCAAAAAGTCCAGACATATGCGTGGCATAAGGACAGTCATCAGCGACATGACCTTCACCATTACAAAGAGCACAAAGTCTGCTAGGACATACACGTGGTCCATGGCCCCAGTGATGGCAAAAGTCACAGAAGGATTGAAGACAGAGGATAGCTCTATGGCTGGGAGCAGGAGTGCCACAACGAGGGCAGTGATATTGAGGGCAGTCGACTTGATAATGGCCAGTGCGATGGCAATAAAAACACATCGTGGAAGGAGTGGCATCTCGGAGGATGAACCAAGACTCCAGGACTTGGGTGGGAGAATTGAGTATCAAATGTCCGTCAGCAAGATGTTTGTAAAGAGCCCTAACTTGAGCTTGGGTGGCATAGTCAATAAAGGAAGAGCCATCAGAGGCGGTGGCACCATTTACTACATCGGCCATTCTTGCCAATAAAGATGGGTTAGGGGCAGAATCAGGAGGTGGAGGAGGTACATCAAAGTATATAGGTCCTATATCAATTGTGTCTGAGTTAGAGGACGAGGAGGAAGGAGGAGGAGAGGATAGACAATCCATTAGAGTGCGAGAAGTGGACGTAGCAGGAGAGAGAGGAGCAGGAACTGGGAGAGGTGGTTCAGGGATAGGTGATTGAATGACTTGACCCCCTTCCAGACAAGAGATAACATTCTCGAGATAAAATTCTCGTTTCTGTGGGTTCAAAGACAAAAAGATGGGATGAAAGGTAGAAAGTACAAGTCGAATGGGAAGTTTAGGTACAAGATCAGTGAAACGACTAAGTATTAAGAGATCTAAGACTCATTCAGACAACTGCCCAATTGCAATGCGAAGAGGAACTCCAAAAGAAGGGGGTAGGTTTTGTGGAGCAGAATGAAAGTGAAGGTTCTGAATGTGCACCACAGTGTGAAATAATCCAATGAGATGACGCAAAATGTCATTGTTTTGATACAAGGGATCCTCAGGGATGATATGCCAAAGAGCGGGATCAGAGAGGGTGGCAGAATAAAGAATTGGCAAAAGACGAGGCGGAAGTAAAGAAGGTTGCACAGGACAAGAGCGTAAAGGCAATGGGTCTGACATGGTGGAGGAATGATATCAAAGAGTAATAGACATAGAAGTAAATGAAACTATATGTGTGAAGGTGATTTTCTTTGATTTCAAAGGGAAAGGTAATCAAGAGAACTGTTAGACCAGTACAGAAGAAAAAACAAGGAGAGAAGCAGGATGATGAATGTGAAGACAATACAAGGGCGAAGAGTGATGAAGAACAGGTGTAATGTAGTGAGGGGAAAGAACATGTACCAGTTTAACCACTGAGGAGGACACTCACAAAGAGGTACAACACTGCTCAGAGGAGTCCATTGTTACTTCAAAGAATGGGAGTGTTTATATGGGAAGAGAATCCTGGGGGCATGACGGAGGTTTTCTTCAGGTTTCCAGGTTACTTCAGACCGAGAGTATCCTTTCCATATGGTCAGGTACTAATAGTTACCAGGGCGGCCTTTGTGTGATAGGATGGCCTCCACTTCGAATTCTTCTTCGTCATCTATAACGTCCAGAGGCGGTTCAAGGAAGGAGGGTCCATGTGCTTCAGTTTATTTGAATGGCGATAAGAGGGAAGCATGGAACGTGTCATGGATTTTCCAGGAAGGAGGTAATCTGAGATGATAGACAAGGGGAGAGATGACCTGAGAGATTTCGAAAGGTCCATGACGTTTGGGGGCAAGCTTTCTAGAGGGGTAGGGGATTCGAAGGTTGGTGGCTTCTAGCCATACCTTGTCTCCAACTTTCCAGGGGGAGAATGAGCAGGTGGAGTGGCAAGTCGTCGCCAAGCAAGCAGAGTCATGTGTAGCAAGGGCTTCTTCTCATGCCTTGGACAAGGCAATCAATCTGTCAGACAGAGTGGGAATGAATGTTTTACCCAGGGCTGGGAAAGATTGGGGTTCATAACCAAGGAGGAGGAAGAATGGAGATAATTTAGTGGAGCTATGGGGGACGGAGTTGTGATGGAATTCGGTAGTAGTGAGGAATTCCGACCAGGAGTGGGGGTTGTTGGCGCAAAAGATACGAAGGTAGATCTCAAGTTCTTGATTCATTCGTTCAGTTTGGCCATCAGTCTGGGGGTGATATGCAGTGGAGAGTCGGATGTCATACTGGAGGAGGTGAGTGAGTTCAAGAGCGAATGCAGAAGCGAATTGTGGACCATGATCCAAGATGATGGAATCGTAAAGTCCAAAGCGTTTGAAGACATTATCGAAGAAAAGTTTAGCAACTCCTGCTGCGTCAATGGTTTTGTTACAAGGAATGAAAATTACCCCCTTTGTAAGGCCATGGTCGACCACAACCATAATAAAATCAAAATCTGAGGACAAAGGGAGATCTGTGATAAGATTGACAGAGATTTGTCAAAATGGCAACAATGATGACGACAGGATTGGGTTCAAGGGAGCGACAGTGGGATGAGTATTGATCTTGGATTGTTGGCAAATGGCACAGTCAGCTATGAAATTCTTGACAAAAGTACCAAGTCTGGGCCACCAAAAGTCACGTTCTAGGATTGCCTTTGTGCGTAATTGACCAGCATGGCCAGTGGTAGGGGAAGAGTGAATGCTGTGGAGAAGCGTGGATTGGGATGAAGGTGGAACATACAAACGACCTTTGTAAAAGAGGTGGCCATTATCAAATGACCAGTCTTGGAGCGAGGAACGAGGGAACAAAGGTGTTGCTTCTTCCATGGCTTTGAGCGCATGAATGACTAGTGGGTTGGATGAGGACGAGGATTGGATGTAGTCGAAGAGTTTAAGATCAAGGGCATTGATGATGATAGGGTCAGGGAGGATGGATGCGTTGGTGTTGTCAGAGGAGGTGTTGATGGAGTCTTTTCAGGAAAGGGCATCAGCTAGGCCCATCTGGGCTCCAGGAGTTACTTTCCAGACAAGGTCAAAGTTGAGGAGGAAGAGGGACCAGCGGGCTTGACAATGAGAAAACTTATGAGGGTCTTTGACAAAGGAGAGGTTCTTGTGATCAGTGATAATTGTGACAGGGTGCGAAGTTCCAAGGAGGTATTGTCGCCATTCTTCAAGTGCGAGGATGATGGCCAAGAGTTCATGGTCATAGATGTCGTAGTTTCATTCAGCCGGGGAGAATGTCTTTGAGAAATAGGTGCAGGGATGGAGGTCACCATTGACATCAGCCTGGAGGAGAACAGCTCCAGAAGCGATCAAGGAAGTGTCTGTCATGATGGAGAAGGGATGAGATGTATCTGGGAGAGTGAGGACTGGAGCAGAACAGAATTGAGCAATAAGAGAATGGAACGCAGTTTCCTGGAGGGAGGTCCATGACCAAGGTTCATTTTTCCATCTGAGCAGGACAAGAGGAGCAACGATGTTGGAGAAGTTAGGGATGAACTTTCAGTAGAAATTGGCAAAACCAAGGAAACTGCGGATTCCTTTGATAGATGTTGGAGGTTTCCAGTCCTTGATGGCGGCAAGTTTGACAGGGTCCATCTCGAGTCGTCCTTGACTGATGATCATGCTGAGGTATTCCATCTGGGGGGTGTCAAAGGAGCATTTAGAAATCTTGAATGAAAGACTATGTTCTCTAAGTCATTGTAAGACTTGCCATGTGCGATTGTGGTGAAGTTCTATGTTGTCTTTTGTGTGAATGCCTAAGTCATCCATGTGGATTTTCAGCCAACGCTCCGCGAGCATATCAGCAAAGATATGGTTTATGAAAGCCTGGAACGTAGGGGGAGCATTGTTGAAGCCGAAGAACATTACTGTGGGTTCAAAGAGTCCAAGCGGAGTGATGAATGCTGCTTTCCATTGGTCCTCTTCTCAAATTTGGATGTTATTGTATCCCCATCATATGTCAAACTTGGTGAACAGGGTCAAGTCCTTCATATCGTTGATGAGGTCAGAGATGAGTGGAAGGGGATACATGTTGTGGATGGTAAACGAATTTAGATAGCGATAGTCCTGACACGGACGAAGAGAACCATCTTTCTTAGGTATGAAGAAGAATGGAGAGGCTTGTGGGGACTTTGACAGGACAATGTGGCTGGTTTTCAAATGCTCTTCAACAAAGAGGTGGCAGGCCTTCTTTTCGGCAGGGTTTAATGAGTAGACTTTGGCAATTTTTAGGACAAAGGTAGGTTTAAGTTTGATGGTGTGATCATAGGGTCGATGAGGCGGGAGTGTGTCAAAGGTTTTCTCAGAGAACATGTCTTCATAATCTTGGCACCAGGTCGGGATTTCATGTTTTTGTTTGTGTTAAAGTGTCTAAATAAAGGGCAACAATGCCCAACTCAGAATGTGCCATGAGTACTGAGCACAACTGAGGTGAGACGAAGAAGTTGGAAGGGTTAAATAGTGATGAGGATATGCACTCACTAAACTCCGGACAAGTCCGGAACAAAATAGGCGAAAATAGGTGCACTGCTTCGGAAGAGAACAAAGAGCACAGCAGCACATGTTCTGAGGGAGTAGGAGCGCCACCAAGCGATCGACACGAGGTAAGACTATACTATAATAGATATGCGTGAGTCCGAAAGAGGTAGGGTGAAAGATGGGCGAGAAACGACCAGAGTTGGTCTCTGTACGAACTCCAGAGATGTCTGGAGTTATACTTTGACAGTTTGGCCACTTGTTGGGCCAGCTGGGTCAAGAGGGTTACTTTGTTAATCTTATCCTGGGGCAGACGCTCACAAAGAGGTACCACAGCGTCCCGGGATGGAGTTTCCTTGTTGATACTTACCGTACCATCATCACAAAAAAGGCAGAAATCAGACATATCCGGCTATGTCCGGCGGGGTGTGGCAGTACGTGGGAAAAACATAGCATATTCCGTAGCTGACGTCAGTCCTCCGCTCTTGCACGATCGTCGCCTCTGTGCGATCAGAACACTCGACAATGCAGCGCCAATGCAACGACGTACAGCGTACGGAATAGACATCGCCCGGATAATAAAAGCTAATGAAATATCTGCATGACAAGAAAACTACGGTCGCTGTCCGTGCTACAGAGTGGAGTAAGCCTCGAGCGTCCAAACATTCTCGTCCAGATCTTCGTCCTCATCGGCGACGAGAGCATTGACGTCTCCAGCGTCCTCACCAGTGACGTCTATCCTGTCCTTATCATCATTTTCATCGAGCCCTTCCCTTCTAGGTCCCAACACTTCTTCCTCGTTCTCAGACTCCTCATCCAGCTCATGCGACATGTCCAGTTCATCTTCCGAGTCCTCTGGTGGCAGCGTACGTCCCTCGCGTTGCAAAAACTCATCCCATTCTCTCGTGGTCTTGTGACCGATACCACCGCCCCGAAAGCGCATAAACATGTCCCTATCGACAAACCTAGTCGGACGATTTAATGGTACGGAACTTGTGTAAAGATACGGACTCACATGTTTACATAGCAATATTTCCAATCCATGTTGTCGTCTAACTGGGGGTCTTGCCGTACGAAAGATGGCCCTAAAAGCTCGTCGGTGGTACCATAAGCAAAGGCGGGAATGAGGTGGACACCTCGAAGGACGCAATCAGGGTCAACAAACCCAAATGCATCACTAAGGTTAGACTCGTCAAAAAACTGGAGGCGAGGGAGTCGCTTAGCATCCCATCCCGAATCCATGTTCACGTCTCGCTGAAACCAACGCACAAAGAGTACATCCATTCTCTCGGGTTTTGAATAGGGCGAGAGTGAGTCCTTTCTGTGTTCTACTAGGACATGGAAAATCAAGCAGACCTGTGCGTACCAGTATGGATGGGTACGTTCATCCTCTGCCGACAAGACCATGATATCTGGACAGGTCCGAGGACTGATGGAATCTTGTTCTCGCCGTATGTCATACGTCGTGTAGTTGACCCGTACATATGCGTGTTCGAAGAGCTTGTTGTCGCATATTAAGATGGAGTTGCGGTCTTCGTCTGAGAACTCATACTCGTCTCCGTTGTAAGCAAAACCACGTAGGCGTGCAAGGAGATGGTCCTCGAGACGAGGAAGAAAGTTCTTATTGTGAAAATAGTTAGGTATTGGAGATGCCCCTCAAAGATTAGCGCACCTCAACTGCTGGATCACCATCAAGCTCGCCAAGCCAGACAGTGAGATCATGAGAGCGTCTTGTAGATGCTGCAATATGATAATGATCATAAGGTGAAGTGCGTAGCCGCTGGGGGCGCACAGGACGCTTCACAGCAGCTTCAGCCTCTCGGATCTCTTTTCGGGCATTGTCCACTTTTGCAATGAACCGCTCGACTACTTCTTGATTCACTATGCTTCGTACTCTTGAGTCCTTCTTCTTCCCTGACCGTGGGAAGCGTCGTTTTGAGCGTCGATGTTCGAGTTCACCCTACAGTTCCATTAGTATTGATAGAGCAAATTATTTGAGTACGTACTATCTGTGTCGAATAACTGTCTGTTGTCCCAAAGCGTCGGATGGTGTCAGCATAATCACCAAGCGCATGATATTTGTATGTCGATAGGTTGAGCCTCTTCAGTTTTGGCACGCTCGAATCCTTTTTCTTCGCCACGTTTGGGTCTTTTGCAACCAGTGAGGCATATCGACGAGCACGGGTGGCTGATTCTTGGGGAAGCTCGGTCGTTTGGTATGTAGCACAGGTTGTCCGCTGGAATTTCCGGACTGTGTGACCTAGATACGATGTTGCCGTCTCAAAGAATTCAAGGGTGTCGTCTGTGTGCATTCGAAGTTTGGCATATGCATGCCAGGTCGCTAGGTCAAATAGAAGGTTGAGGATCATGTCGTTATGGGGTGCAGGGAGTAGCTCCTCAAAAACGGGAATTGCGCACTATATTCCCATCATATATAATATATAAAATAGAGCGGGGAGAGCCACTTACCTGCAGAAGATCTTCAAAATCTCGTGCTGCAAGTCTTTTCATTGCTGAAGCATTCTTGTGAAATCTTCTGATTGTTCCGCGTCCAAAGGTCGGAACCTTCCGGTATCTGAAGTATGCTTTGTAATAAGCTACTATTCGTTACAGAAAAGAGCAGTCATTACCTCCAGTTAAGATCCTGTACAGCAGTTCCTCCGGCAGCATGTAAAATACGCATCAGGTGTATGAAGATTGATTTCCACACACCAAGTTCAAACTCGTGCAGTAAGTCAACAACGAGCAGAACAAAAAAGTTGAAGAAGGTATTCTCAGAGGAGAGACGCTCCGAGAATGCATTCTGAAATAAAATGCATGACATAGCAGGACCTTGCTTCAAGCTAATGAAACACTCACTCGAACAGGTGTCAATGAGGATGCCTGAAGCAGATCGTTGACCTTCTTGCTACTCAGTGACTTTCCCTTCTGAAAGATCACTCTGCGGGCTTTTCTAATCAACTGTTGGTAGGCCGCATCATTCACCCGGACTTGGATTCTTCGAGCGAGCATGTCTGGGGGCTTTCCCATGTTTGCAACATTGGATTTCTTGACGAGACACCGAGGGCACAGACACTCCCCGAGGAATTTCGTACATGACAAGAGTACCCTGAGACGCAGTGCCTGTTTCAGTTCCTGTTGCTTAGATATGAAATGAATACTTACTTTTCTGGATAATCCGCTGAGTAACTGAAGAAACGAGGGAAAAAGCGCCGAGTGATCCCATCCAGACATTCGATCAAGATCCCCTTCTCATAAGCCTCAACAAACTTGTCATCGAGTAATAGCATCAGAATTGCGTGTACCAGTTCTCGCTTACAGTGTGTATAGACGTCACTGCTTGATGGGTCTTCATAGAACTCCTTGTAAATATCCTGAAAATTATCTGGTAGCTTTATGACATCTCTCGTCAACCATGCCAGTAATGTGTGATGAAGTTTAATGACTTACTGAGGGAATGTAGGCGACATGATGGCATGCACCAGAGGTTGGCTTCCCGCGCGTATATTTGGATTGATTGCCGAAATAAAGATAGACTGGCCAGAGCGATGCATCGCCAAAGTTTGCCAGCTGTGTCGCATCAGACCAGAGCATCAAAGGAGCAATGATTCGCTCGTAATTGTCCCCAGGGTCTCTTGGCAGAGAATTGATTTCATGGTGGGCATCGAGCATTTGTGGAGAGCAATAGGCCTCAGAGTAGACACGGATACGCCGCCCATCTACTGTAGTCCAGTATTCTTCAAATGGCGAGAAATGGAATGTTGAGGATGCTTGGCCAGAAAAAACCTCCTTCATGATGTCAACAATAGACCGGTGAAAGACATCGCCAACCTTGAGGCATGGGATGGATGGATCGTCCTCAGAGATAAATCTCTTCTTCTCCTTGATGAGAGGGATCGTAACCGTACTCTGAAACCATCCATGACTGGCTCGAAATGGGTTCAAATCATTATCCAGGAATGCTGCGATATGACGGATTTCACGGTCATGTGAGAAATCGGCATCGTCATCCACATTAAATGAGGGATCCTTGATGTAATCTCGCCATAGCCGATTGAGCTCATCTTTGGTCTTGGCATTCGACCGTGTGTACTCCCAGCACATAAGCAACCCAGCGGCAGGTGAGCTAAACGCAGAGAAAAGGTTCTCCCGTGTGATCTCCGATGGCGGGGTGATATTTGGGAGCAAGGACAGTGGAGAATGTTGCATGAGTGTTGGCGCATCTACGACATCGGCAAGAGTGAGATCTTTATCTGGAATAAATGAAGGTTTAGTGGAGTAAATACGGAACAAGCCCATCAAGTTAGGCTCAGTCTCATATCGTACTCCATCCTGGTCTTCCTGACTTGAATCATGGGATAGAGATGGACCAGGTGAAGGTGGGGCAGGAGGTGGGGCGTGCCGCAGTCCACAGTCTTCAGTAGGCAAATAGTCAGTCACGTATCGTGCAGGGAGATGGATGCTCCGTCCAGAGCGGCGAGAGTGCACAGTAGGAACTGTTATAGGAGTGTGGGCCATCGGAGCATCCCCACCATCAATCTGAAGACATGGCAGGAGCGGGTAGATACTTGTCATTTGAACGATATGTGTACACACCTCATGATCATCGTATAGATCATCCTCTGCTGTTGGAACAAATACATGAGAGGGTCCGGCATGGTTTTCAGGCTCTGGAGAGGGTGTGCGCTTGCGCTTCTTGGTTTTCTTCGTGGTCGTTCTTCGGCGAGGCTTGGAAAAGACGATTTCATCAAAGTTCTTCTTTTTCTTGCACAGAGCTGCATGAGCACTAAGGCTACGCTGCTCATCGAACTCTTTTCCACAGCCGATACAGGTCAGGTTGTCCATGGGAGAGCAAGAGGGCAAGAGAGGGCCAGAATGAAGCACGAAAACTTGATTGATGGCGCTCAAAGGTTGTACATCATGATATACCCTACTAAAGTATCTAATAAAGACCGATTTAGCAACGTAGCATGCAGAACCAATGAGGAACTCACCTACCAATCAACTTCTGGCTACAGGCATGCAGGTGGGTCACCTCGAAAGGAGCGGATGAGGCTTATCTTAGCGAAGTTCACACGGGGTACTGGTCACGGGGTCAAACAGAATTGAAGGGTACGCACTTGATCCCTGACCGCCACCATGTCTGGCAGCAATCGTTTGAAGCGCCATAGATCCTCAGATCGAGCCAAGCCAAAACCTCAACCTCATAAGCGGTAAGGCTAATTCTATGCTATACTGTGAGACTTACTATGGGTTTAGATCACGTCAGGAGTCTGAAGGCCCTGACCCTGATTCAGACAGTGAGGCCGAGTCTGATTGCATTCTGGGTGTCGACATCGAAGAATGTCGCAAAGCTGCGCGTGCTGTCATGCGTGGATGTGACATGTTTTGTGACATCTCTGAGGCTGTCAAAGTTATCATGTTCATTCAGAAGTTGGACGACTCCGACATAGACGAAGAAGAACCAGACGAAGATAGAGACGCTCAGCGGGCATACCTGAAGAAAATGTGAGCAACAGGTTGACATGATTGCCACACTCAAACATTTCGTTAGATCACCTCAAGCAATCACCCGTTACCAACGCGTGTATCAAACACTCATGCACGACGTTCCCACTTTGAAATCATTGATGTTCGAACCATCCAAAGCTCCGCAGCTTCGCAGGGTTTTGAAGATTGTGAGTAAACCTGCATATATGCGCTCTGTTTACCGCTCAAAGTTACACATATTTAGATGAATAAAGCTATGAAGTCAACCCGTAGCGACGACAGCTCTAAACTACGGAAGGAAGTGCCCACTTACGCTGCGCCAAATCCGACAGTCGCTACGCTGGCACCGCCTATCCCCCCTGGCAGCTCGAAGACCCAAATGGGCTTGAATCACCCAGTTCTGGCGCGTTTTCTGTGTCCTGTTGAGTCAGTTGTGGAATTTGATAGAGACAGCAGGCAGTGAGTCTCTCAAGTACACTCTGCGGCAGTGCCAGGGATCTTTGCTAACAGCGACATCATAGAACGACAGATAAACTACGGAAAGGCAGGATCGCGATGACTGAAGATGACTTGCCGGCGTTTCTATGGAAAGACAATGGCGCGCACTATGACCCAAACCATATGCTTTCAGGTCTGTTCGAAGGGTACTTCTTAGAGCGAGTGAGTCCCTTTTCTTCTGTCGTTCATGATGCACTACAGAACGTTACATAGGTTGTAAGACATATATACACTGGTCCGTCGACGGCCCTAGGTGGAGATCCGCAGGGCATGCGGTCCTCTAATTCAACGTTGATCGGGATGTTGACTACACAGGCTGCACACATTGCATATGCGGCAGTGCAGGTGAGGTGACTATTGCTCAACCTGTGATCACTGACAACACGGGATGCAGGCGCGCTTTGTAATTAGTGCAAAAACGCGATGGAGTGCCAAGGACGGCCATTTCAACTACCGCAAGTTCTACTATGGAATCCTCATTTTCATCGAGGAGTGTGGGGACGCTGAATGGAGGGACGGCGTTCTAAAACATTTCAACCTGTAGGTTTCTTAGTATATCGTCTGGACAAACTTATTCGTCACCCAAATATACAAACAGGTTAATCTTTGGAAACGAAGACGGCCGAGACGGCGAGGCTGTAGATGGGGAGACCAACAAATCCGGATTCCTCTCACGAATGCGCGCACAGGCTGAAGCACGGGCATCAAACACCAACGGCAACGATAGTGGTGGTACTAGTCACGGCCACACTGTCCCATCCTGCTTGGAAAGATTCCGAGCAGACTCGCGACCCAACACACCCGGGCCACAGCCACCCCAAAACTCTCCTGGTGTGGAACCTTTCGTGGATGACGACAACGATTTCTATACACGCGAGGACGACGTTATGTTTATGCCCGCATCTCCTCAACGTGCCGATACAGTCTCTGAGCCAGCCTCTTCGCTTACTAATACGCCATCCTCCGGGCACTTTGTTGAAGAACCCGAAAGGTCTTCACGTACACCTGCCCTTGTACTTATGGCATCCCCTCGACAGGCATCCCGTCCAGCAGCAAGGTCTTCCAGGCCTGACATGGAGTTAACGGCCAGGGAGGCAGAAAGTGAAACGCCCGCAGATACAGCCCACAAGAAGCCGAAGAAAAAGATCGACCTGAAGGGA